>APFE031379839.1:21427-56244 GCA_000404065.3 Pinus taeda | reverse complement strand
CCTTCTCGTTGTCCCCCTCTCTCCCCCCTCCATATCTATGTCTCCTTGTCTCTCTCCTCCCCTTCTTTCCCTATCTCTATCCTCTCCTTTTCTCTCCCTTCCCTCATCTCCTCTCTCCCTCATTCCATATTCATCTCTCCCTTATCACTCCTTCTCTCTCTACCTTTATCTCTTAATTTCTTTGTTCTTCGCTCCCTCTCTTTCCCCCTTCCAACTCCATCTCTCTCTCCCCCTATCTCTCCTCTCTCTAAAGTCCCCTCTCTCTTCCATTCTTTGTCTCCCTTTCTCTCCCACCTCCTTTTGTCTCTCCCCCCATCACACACACACTCACTCCACCTTTCTCTCCCCCTCCATATCTATATCTCCCTATCTCTCTCTTCCCATTCTTTCCCTATATCTATCCTCTCATTTTCTTTCCCTTTCGTCGTCTCCTCTCTCCCTAATTCCATCTTCATCACTCCCTCTCTCTCTCCAACTCTATCTCTCAATGTCTTTGTTCTTCCCTCCCTCTCTTTCCCCCATCAAATCCATCTCTCTCCCTCCCTCAATCCTCCTCTCTCCCTCCTCCTCTCTCTCCATGTCTCTCCCCCCTCTATGTTTGTCTCCCAAGCTCTCTCTCTCTCTCTCTCTCTCTCTCTCTCTCTCTCTCTCTCTTAAATATGATCCCATTGTATTGTATTTAATAAAGTATCTAAATTAAAAATATATATAATTGGTTTTAAGATATTAAACCTATATTTTGGATCAATCATGTCAAAGAAAATACAATAATAAAAAACGTAAAAGAATCATTGATGAGGCTTACCAATATGTAAATTATATGGACCTTAATACCACTCTCCACATTATTAAAGTCAACTTTTTTCATGTTTCTTTACATATTTTATTGTATTTTGCTTAGTGAGGAGGGTAAAGATGAGATGTTATGTCATGTGGCCTAATGTGCATTAATTGCAGGGTTTGGAGCAATTTTGGATAATTTAAGTGCAGGAGCTCAAAGTAGACAAGAAAGAGGGGTTTTAGGAGATTGGATCTCCCTCCTTAACTCCTCAATCACTCAAATGTTCCTCCACCAAATCTCATCAGCTCGAAGTTACAAGCAGCCAAGCCCACTGAGGTCATTGGCAGCCAAGCTAGTGATAGTTGAAGACAAGTTGATCTCGAGTTGGAAGCCAAGCCTCCCTAAATTTAAGGAAGTTGTTGGTAGCTTCAATTGTATAAATAAGGCCTAGGGCCTCATTAGGATTCAACTTTTTGTTGTTGTCACCAAGAGGCATTTTCGAGCTAAGACATTGTGACTAATAACTCTTATGTAATTTTGACATTTTGATCAAAATGAAAAGCATTCCCTTGATCTAGCACTAAGTTGACTCAGAGGGTTGGAGCTCTTGGGTTAGGGAAACCCTAGCAGCAAAGGTTCCTTTTTCTATATATGTATGCTTAGATTACATTCATAGTTAGTTGTTGAAGTGGTTTTGGTTTTGTTTGATCTGCAAGTATTTGGATGATTACTTAGTTTGCTTCCATTTGTGGATAGATAGACCAGTGGTACAATAGTGATAACAAACACTTCAGAAAAACTTGTGGTAGTGGCCTTTGCCTCTTCTCCCTTATGGGATCATGGTTTGAGGGTTCCACTCACACAGCGTAAAAAACAGATTTATTGTTTGATCACTGCATAACCTAGCGTTTCTTGTTGCATAGATCATTGTTTCTAAATTTCTTAGAAGTACCTGCAGTTGTCATTTTGGTCTCTTGAGTTTGTTATGGTTTACAAGCACTTCCATTCATAAACTTAGCCATTAGTTATTAATAACTCTATTTTTCCTAAATTCAACTCATCTTTTCCACATATAAATGAAGTTGTGCATAAATGAAGAAAATAATGTATGTTGTCGCAAGAGCTTCTAATCTCCAAGGAGACCTCATCCAAGTCTTCTCCACCTACGCTGCCAAAGTCCACCAAACCCTAATCTGAATTCTTGTTTTGTAGCAAAGTGGAAATTTTCCTTGAGAAAGTCCAACCAACCTGAAGCCTTGGACTAATTTGTGGGTAGTGTGCACCTCCTTTATGCCTTATTCTCCCTTCAGACACCTTTCCCACACTTTATTCTACCTTTCCTACCTCCCTATAAGCATTTGGCTTGTTTCCTGTAGTAAAATAGGGCATCCTGTAGTAGAACTAAGACATCCTATAGTACTACAAGAAACCCTGTAGTAGCTTATTTTAAGCCTGAATTGAGCAAAAATGGTCATCTGAGATTAAGTCAGGTCTCCATTTGGCTTCCATACCCTCGAAACCATTCCAGACCTGTTTCCGCATACCTATCTCCCCTGCCAAAGAACAAATTGGTTAAGTTAGCATTCGCATTCATAAAACTGAAAATCAAAAAGGATTTTTCTGCAATTTCTAGTTAGCACATGCATGCAGCAGTCGCGGTAGTTCCTAGATAAATTTCCATGCTCATTTAGTCCAGATAACTAGATGTTATATGCAAGGTTAAGTTAGATCTCTTTTGCAAGCAATATGTGTAGATGCTTAGCTAGATGATTTCATGTCACCTTAAAACACCTTCCAATGCAACACTTTCATTTCCTAGAGTAGGCAACATTTCCTTTTTGCATTAAGAGTAATTTTCTCTTTGCTAGTTGGTAGTCAGACTCCTTCTAGTCAATAGAAGACTAGTTTGAAAAACCTTAGTGGTCTATCGCCCTAGTTAAAAAGTGACAAGAGTAGACCATTGCATCTACTATGTATACAACACTATAACCTCCAAGTTTGTACGAACCCCAGTTTGATGAAGCAAAGTTGGTAGTCCTAGGAGTTGCGACATTCTTGCTGCAATACTGGAGCTCATCACTTTTTGGCACCGTTGTCAAGGAGGTGTCTAAGTAGATGTAATTTTTGTTTTCCTTCTAGTTCCATGCAGGAATTAGTTGCATATCTTCTGCCTTTCCAATCATGCAAGTAGTTCCATTTAGAAAATAGTTGCAATCTTTGTTTTCTTTGCATTCTACAAGTAATTTTGGAAAAACAAAACAAAACAAAAACAAAATCAAAAACAAAACAAAACAAAACAAAACAAACAAACAAACAAACAAAAACAAAACAAAACAAAAAAACAAACAAACAAACAAAACAAAACAAAAACAAAAACAAACAAACAAACAAAACAAACAAACAAACAAAACAAAACAAAACAAAAACGAACAAACAAAATAAAAAACAAACAAATGAAACAAAAACAAACGAACAAACAAAACAAAAACAAAAAAAACCAAAACAAAACAAAAAAAGCAAAAAAACAAACAAACAAAAACAAAACAAAACAAACAAACAAAAACAAAACAAAACAAAAAACAAAAAACAAAACAAAACAAAACAAAAAACAAATTCCTTTCATTCCTCATAGGAGTAGAGACAACTTAGGAAATTTTTTGCCAAATACCCTCACCACATCTAACAGCCAATCTTCCCTCTTCTTTAATGGTTGTGAATTAGAGGACCTGTTAGGCAAACAACCAAAGATCTTTGAGGATCATATTGGAGAAGAAGAAGAAGAGACCATTCCACCAAACTACACCATGGTTGAAAATATAAATAGGATTGAAAACGGAGAAAGAGTTGAACATAGAGATGAGAGTGTTTTTCCCATCAGAAAAACTAATGAAGATGGTAAAATGAAAAACATAAGCCCGTCTTCCCTTCCTCACTTCCATGGCTTAACCTCAGAGGACCCGAATACCCTTTTGTTTGAGTTTGTTGTCATATGCAGAACTTATGATTATACCTCCGATGATCAGAAGTTGAAATTGTTTCCATCCACCCTCAAAGATGCAGCCTTGCGCCGGTTCATGGGTTTACCTAAGGACAACATCACCGCCTGAGCTCAAATGCAACAAGCCTTCAATAATAAGTGCATGGATTATTGCAGGTCCAAAGATACCAAAGAGGAAATTTTTAGAATGACCTTGGGACATGATGAGTCTTTGGCAGCCCCAAGGGTTAGCTCAGTTGGTCAAAAACTGTGCCTCGCCATTTGGAGGTCACAGGGTCAATTCAGCCCGAAGCTCTTGGTGTTAGGTCTTGCCAGTAGGCCGAGGGGCGATTAGCCTAGATTTTTCCGTGGACGTAGCGACCACTCACTGACCAGGGTGTTCATGAACCATATTTAAAAAAAAAAAATGATGAGTCTTTGGAAGATTATGAGGAAAGGATCCAACTCAACTACAAAAGGGTCAGGTGCACCCTCGATCTTGAATCACTTAACCTAGTCCTTCTTAGAGGGATCAGGGAAGATCTCCTAGAAACCCTAAACATGTTGTCAAGAGTGGACATCTATCAATTACCCTATGATGATATCAAGACAGTTTTCAAAAATAATTCTAGGGTAGACATAAAGAAGGGTAGGGCTAGCCAAGATTTGGCCAATTCATCCTCCTCCAACACATCCATAAAAAGTGAAATCGAGAACATGTTGGAAGACTTCAAGAGTGAAATGTTGCATACCCTTGCTCTGGAAATGGACACCATGTAGATCAAGAGAAAGTAGGAGGAAGCAAAAAGAGACTTAACTGTCTTCTGACCCAGATGCACGAGAAGGCATCCTAGAAATGAATGTCCATTGAATCTTATAGATATCTTCTCAGTCTGTGAGGAGAACCACTGCACAAACAAGTGCCCTTCCCTGCCTAGATTGAAAGTTGTGTATCAAGGAACTGAAGTGGTGACTGAACAACTCTGCTATATCAACCAAATGAGGCCTCAAGGACCTCGACCATACCAGCAAGGCATGCAAGGGACATCTTATTCATATTACAACCCTCACCAGAATGCATCCATTCCCCCTTTGGAGGTCCGTAGGAAACAACAATCGATATGATCTCCTCATTATTCCTAAAGGAATAACGTGAAATCAAATTCTATCAATTCATTTTCCGTATTCCCTCCTACTCATACTTCATGGTGCACACCTTCTCCCTTGTATTTTACACCTCAATACCATTCCCAACCTGCCAATCAATAATTTCACCCATATACTCCTCCACAACCTCAGTGGAATGCACCATCCCAGGGGTGGAAGCCCCCATACAACCAATCTCCAGCATTACTGCCTCCACCTCCATCTCAACCACATCTCCTTCACCCTGCTCCACCTAAGAAACCTCAGATGCCTACTCAACCAAATCTGAACCTAAACAATAGAGAGGCACAATGGATCTAGAGTGGGGAAACATCTTACCTTGCCTATGTTGTGGAAATTCAAGAAATCAACTCATGTCTGGAAGAGTGCTTCCAGATAATGAACCTCCATCTCCACCTGAGGAGCTTGAAGAGGAAAAGGACGAGAGTTTTCCTGAAGCCAATCCACATCCTTTTCCTGACAAATTAATCCATCTTATCTAGCACACCCCATAAGAGACCGGACTTTTGGGTGAATTGAGAAACTTATGTGTCAAAATCCCGCTCCTCCAAGCTATCAAGTATGTCCCCATATAAAACAAGTTAATCAAGGAGAAATTCTTCAAACATCCTGGGAGGTGAAAGAAAGACACACCTACCATTAATGTCATTGGACAATTGTCCGACTTAATGTTGGGGCGAGTGATTTTCCCAAAGTAGCTAGATGTTGGAAGTCCTGTGGTAGATGTGCACATCGATGGTATCATTGTCCCTAATACCTTCATCGATCTTGGGGTTGCCATCAATGTGATGACTAAGGTGATTATGCTTAAACTGAATCTCCAAGGATCATTAAGGAAGACCACAACAGTCTTGCAGCTTGCAAACAGGTCCACAATAGTTCCTGGGGGAATTGTTGAGGATGTGATGGTATCCATCGATTCCTGGGAATACCCTGTTAACTTCTTAGTTCTCTAACCAAAGACCAAGTTCAATGGTTATCCTCTCATCCTTGGAAGGCCGTGGTTAGCCACTGTTGATGCTTACATAAGTTGCAGGGTTGGGAATATGACCATTAAAAATGGGCATTTGTCCAAACAATTGGTCTTGTACCCTCCTGCTTAACCATCTCTAGAGCATGACTTACCTTTATGGTTAGAAGAGGAGGAGGAATATGAATTCTACACTTCCCCAATATGTACCCTAGATGTTACTATAGGAGGGGGGCAACTTGATGAAGACGACCTAATTGAGAAAATCCTCCAGAATCAACCCCCCAACACCATGTCTCTTAAGGAGTTAGTGAAGAAAGCTAAAGATAACCCTTGGACTTATATGTGCCTAACTAACTAAAGTCCTACTCATGTCAAGATGACAAAATTTGGTCTAGAAAGAACACTGAAAATCAACCCCTCTCTCTCTGCACATCAGGAAGAGGAGTTATGTGACATGCTAAGAAAGCATATAGATGCCTTCGCCTGGAGTTATAAGGAAATGAAGGGAGTGCACACTTCGGAGTGTACTCCCCACATTTACATCAAGGAAGGTTGCAGCTAGTGCGCCAACCTTAGAGGAGAATGAACCCAACCCTCGATAGTCAAAGAAGGATTGCAAAAGTTGTTGGATGGAGGGTTCATTTACCCCATCTTAGATAGTGAGTGGGTGTCTCCTCTAGTTCTGGTTCCAAATAAAAATGGGAAGTGGAGGATCTATGGGGACTACAAAGCCGCAAAAAAGGACCATTTCCCTCTACCTTTCATTGACCAAGTATTAGATGGTCTAGCGGGAAAGAAGTTCTTCTCTTTCCTAGATGGATTTAGTGGTTACAATTAGATCCAGATCAGCCTAGAGGACTAAGATAAAACCATCTTCACATGTTCTTGGGGTGCTTTTTCTTATAAGTTCCTTCCTTTAAATTATGCAATTCCCCTGCCAATTTTCAGAGGGCAGTCTTGACAATCTTTAAAGAGATATTCCATTACTCTGTGGAAATTTATATGGATGATTTCACCCCCTATGGGTGTGAATTTGCTGGAGGCTCTCTCGAACTTGGGAAACGTATTAACCAAATGCATTGAAATGAACTTATCCCTTAGTCCTAAGAAGTGTGAATTCTTGATGACTGTGAGAATTGTTCTAGGTCACTTAATATCCCAGGAAGGGCTACAAGTGGATGTCAGAAGTTTCTTAGGTTTAGCTGGATACTATAGGAGATTCATAAAGGACTTCAGCAAAGTAGCCTCACCTTTGTTTGGACTATTGGCCAATGACTCCAAATTTTTATGGTCAGAAAGCTGCCAAGGGACTCTAGAAACCCTGAAGGACAAGTTGACTACTGCACCTATACTGTCAGGCCCAAATTGGGCTATTCCTTTCCCCATCCATGTTGATGCTTATGAAAAAGCTATAGGAGCAGCTCTAGGCCAGATAGATGACAAGTTACCTTATGCCATTTACTTTATCAACAAAAGTTTTTCCAAGGCTGAATTGAGCTATACTGTGATTGAAAACGAGCTCCTATCTATTGTCCATTCCTTGAATAAATGTAGACATTACATCACTGGTTACCAGACCTTTGTACATACTAACCATGTTGTTATTAAATATTTGATGAACAATCTTGATGTGAATTCCTGAATTATTAGATGTTTGCTTTTGTTACGACAGTTTGATCTAGATATCATTGATAAGCCTGGTAGAGAAAATGTAGTTGCAGACTTTTTGTCCAACCTGGCTTTGCCTGCAGGTGAGGAAGGAATGGTTGATGATCAACTACTAGACGAGCATTTATTCACTATTTCAGTTCTCTCTCCGTGGTTTGCTGGCATAGCCAACTACTTAGTGGCTACATAATTCCCTCCAAATCTGTCCTCCAAGGAAAAGAGCGAAATTATCAGGAAAAGCACATCATTCACTTGGATTGGGAGCAATCTCTTCAAGCTAGGCTCAAACCAAATTCTGAGAAGATGTGTTAAAGAGGAGGAAGTTTTTGACATCCTTCTAGCTTGTCATGATGGACCTTGTGGAGGTCACTTTTCAGCCAAGAGGATAGCCTTCAAGGTATTATAAGCTGGCTATTATTCGCCCACTCTCCAACAAGATGCAAGAAGATATACTAGTCAATGTGAATGGTGCCAAAGAATGGGGAAGCCTACTCACAGGAATGAAATGCCTTTGCAACCTCAAGTGACATTTGGGCCATTTGACAAGTGGGGCATGGATTTCATTGGGCCCATTGATCCACCATTAGGACAAGAAAAGTACATAATTGTGTGCACTGATTACTTGACAAAGTGGCTGAAACCAAGGCTGTCAAGGTAGCCACATAAGAGAAAGTGGCTAAGTTCTTGAGGGAGAATGTGTTTTACAAGTTTGGGTACCCTAGAGAGCTAGTCACTGATGAGGTCACTCAATTCACCTCACACCTGATTGAGAATATGTTGAGCCATCATAAGATCAAGCACAGAAAATAAACTCCTTACCACCCTTAGTCCAATGGACAAGTAGAGGTTACCAACATAGCATTGGAAATAATTCTCACAAAGGTGGTGAGCAGCAGCAGGAAAGATTGGGCTGACAAACTAGTGGAGGCCACTCAACCTATAATACAACTTGGAAGACAACCACTAGCTTCACCCCTTATGATTTGGTTTATGGGAAGAAGGCTCTGCTCTCCATTGAGTTTGAGTACAACACTTTGAGAATGGGAGCACAGTGGGATTTGGATGTTACAAGGACACAACAAGAGAGGTTGCTCCAGCTCAGTGGGTTAGATGAATTCAAGATGTAGGCCCTCCTACACATAGAGGTTACTCAAGTACAAATAAAGGTTTGGAATGACAAAAATATCAAAGATAAGGTTTTTTAAGACGGTTATTGGCCTTTGCTGTATGACTCCAGGTTCAAGGATTTCAAAGGCAAATTGATGACCAGATAGCTGGGCCCATATGTGATAGAAAAGTGCCATGACAATGGGGTTGTTCAGATAAGAACCATTGATGAAGAGGGTATCCCCTTGCTTGTCAATGGGTACAGATTGAAAGCCTACAAAACACCTCTGTCAAAGGAAGAGTTTGCTAGTAGTATCAGTAAGGCAGTGATGGTGATTGGAAGTGTCTCGGCTTCCACCTCACCAAATTATTAAAGATTGTTTTATTTTTGAAAAAAAAAAAAAAAGGGACCTAGGTGAAAACCTCCATGTGGAACCTAAGGCCAACTTTTGGGTTGAAAACCTCTTTGAGGTAGCCGAAGAGTGGGAAAAAAAAAAAAAAAAAGATCCCTGGGTGAAAAACTCCCTTGAGGCACCTAGGGCAGGAAAATAGGTTTGAGGTGACCTATTTGTCTTTCAAAAAAACAAAAAAGAGAAGAAAAAAACACAAAAATATTATGGCGGGGACCTCAAACCTGCCCACTAATAAAAGTCTGTGATTTTTGCAGGTTTTCAAGGCAATAAAGGACACCAAGTTCAAAGGGAAGCATGCCAAGAAACACCCCATTCCTTGTTCATTCGTTTCATACCTTCCATGTCCACCATATCTCCAAGCATCAAAAACCAATTTGCAAACAATTTTCTGACTTCTTCAGGATTTCCTATAGTACTGTAGGATGTCCTGAAACTATACAGGAATGAAATTTTGGTTGAGAAATAATGATGCAAGCTTGTTCTAGGTTAAAATATGAGGCCATTGACCTCACCACATCTCACCCAACACCAATTCATGACCACGACACCCTCCATATCCATCAAGGAAACCACTCAAAAAAAAATAAGGGCCATACCATCAGTGGCCTACCTCACCTACAACTCCATCTTGCCCATTACCACCCCTTCCAGTCCTACTTCGACAACTATTCCTCCTCCGAAAAATAAAAATAAAAATAAATAAATAAAATAAAATAAAAATAAAAATAAATAAATAAATATTAAATAAATAAATAAATAAAAATTAAAAATTTATTAATTATTAAATTAAAAATAAATAAATTTTAAGAAAGCGACAGCTACAATATTTCCTGTAGTACTATAGGAAACCCTACCTGTATTATGACAACAACAGTCTCCATGCTCCTCCTTTAGCATCCATGCAGAGAAAGAGAATCAGCACCCCTGCAGGCACTATGGAACCTATCTAGAGCTCAGCAACAACAAAAGAAGCCAACACCTGCACATCACAACAACAAAAAGGACAAACATATCAGCTGGGTGAAATCAACAAAACTAGAGCAAAGGAGAACATGTACCTGAACAAGAAGAAGCGCAGCAGAGCCACCCTCCAACATGCATCGACCAAGCAAAGGAAGCCACAGGTATGGCACCTCATCCACACTCATTCTTAAGTACTAATATGGTGAAAGTGTAAGGATATGAAGAAAGCTGATTTTATAAGCTGAAGGTGGCCAATTAACTTGGCCACCCTCATCCCGAAAACAAAAAGTGAAGCTCTAGTCAGCAGGCCATGTGGCAAGGTCACATTAAAGAAAATAAGTCAAAAAGGTGGTTGAGTTAAGTTGTACAGGAGTGGAGGATTATTATGAGAAAGGGATGCATGATAACTAATGGTGGGCCAACGGTCCAAAAGGAGAAGTCACGTACCTACCAACCAGCACACCGCTCCAAGGAATTGACCATAAATAACAAAAATTCCAAACTTTCATGCACACATCGTTCATTTCGAGGTTTGAAGAATTGGTACCACTTGGAGGAGCCATCGAAGATGAAAGCTAGTCTCGACCATCCTACAATGAACACCTACATGAAACACAGAAAAACTACAGGAAACAGTGGGAATTGTCAAAAAAACTCTGCAAAGGGATGCCTAGGGCCCAGCTATTCAGGAATTCTCCTTAACCAGAGCATTACAGTGAAATTTAGGTGGCCCATATCCTCTGTGTTTTGACTTGATAGCTAGAAAAGAGAAAAGGAAAAGAAATCTTCATTTTTTTCTAGTAATTACAGTATGCATAGGAATAGACAAAATTGTGTGGAGAAATTATGTGGGGATAAAGAAATAATTATAGTCATCACCCTCCTAAACTCTAAACCCTTAGTCACCAAACTACCTACAATCAGCTTGACAAGGAGAAGAAAATGATAGGAGATTTCAACATAAGGGAGTCCACAAGGACATCTAGAATACACCTCCATCCCCCTATGGTAGAGATACTTAGAAGGCATCAATGGTTGGGACTATTCAAGCTGCTTAGAGGATATAATGATGATGTAGCTCTAGAATTTACCATATCACTCACACCTTAGGCTAGAGTCAGTGCCACTTCTATGGTGAGAGGATTTTCAGTAACAATTACCCCTAAAAGCATTAGCAGAATCACTACACTTCCTCTAGGCTTACAATGGAGAAATGAGGATAAAGCTAGCAACACTTATTCCAAGAAGAACTTTTTCTTAAGAGATGAGGAGCCAATTGAGGAAACAAATGGGATTAAAAGGGAGAACCTTCCCTATCCTTGGGATGAAGTAAGATATCACATTCTCAAGTATATTTCTTGTGAGGGAAGGCTCAGTATAGCCTATGGTTACCAATTTAGACTCCTCCATGAGCTGAGATTTGGAGAAGAACTACCCCTTAACAGAAGACTTAGTGTGCCCTACTTCTTGTTGCAATCAATAATAAACATCAGTAGTTGACACATCATGGACTAATCGAGCTCCTACTAGAAGATGCTTTAAGCCAATTAAGAGTCCCTATTCTATGGTCCACATTTAGGGACATGGACAGGGAGGTTGTAATTGAAGAAATTGAGTATGAAAGAGACCCAACCTCTAGTGGTGAGGAGGAAGAGGAGGAACCTGAAGAAGAACAAGAAGAAGAAGAAGAGGAGGAAGAACCAGAGGAAGAAGAGGAGGCAAAGACCAATAAAATAGAGGGAGAAGAGAACAATGGGGAAGAAGCACAGAAGGATGAGGCAAGCCCTGAAAAAACATACCAAGGAAGGGGAGGATCTCCAAGAGTGTTTCCTAAACTCATAGAGAAGGAGGTATTTTCTGCCTTGACTGCCCTGCGCACACCCATAAAGTCAATAGGAAAAAGGCATAGGAAGACTCCCCTATATTTCAAAATAAGGAGGAGCACTAGGATAAAATAGGGGCGACCACAAATTCCTACCAAGACTCCTATCATCATTGAATACTCACCAAAAGGACAAGAAAAACTAGTCTTCCTAGAAATCAAAGGTGAAGAGGTCACATCAAAACAGGCTTCCCCAAAGTCGTCAATCACTTATGTTAAGAGGCATATCACCAGGTCAACCTCATCAAAGCAAATCAAAGAACACTTGACCCCATTTCAGAAAGGGAAAAACCTCCTACATGAAACACAAATAGTCCTACTAGAAACTTTGTCAACGCTACAAGAAACACAAAAAAAGCAGCAGGAAGGATAGCAAGGACAAAGGAAAGGCAAGGAAGTAGCAACACAAGTACAGGGGGAGGCAGATGCTCCAAAGACATTAAAAGGAGAATCCCAAGAGTTGCATGAACCTAGCCCACAACCCAATCTCAACTCCTATTACATATTCATTAAGAGAGGCAGAGTAATACCACTGAAATTTTCCATCCCTCTCTTCTTTGAGCTTGAGAAGGAGAGAGCAAGGACACATCGTTGGATGAAAATTTCTAAATCAAAGAATATAGAGGATGTGGGCCATATGGAAGAGAAGCTATTAGAGATGGGCATAGAGTTGAGTAGGATAAGAGATAGGGAACGAGTTATGAAATATCAACAAGAGGTTGAAAACATATGGCTGAGGAGGTAGGTACAGGAAAAAGAGAGCCAATTGGCCACTATAGAAAGCCTCTCTATGGAGGCACTCCAATGCAGGATGCCATTAAAGTCATATGCCTTGTACCTAAAAGATCAATCGTTGCAATTGCAGATAAAGACCCTATCACAACAAGGGACTATGCCTTTCCAAGACTATAGGTAGTTCATTGAGCTCTTTGATTAAAGAACCCTGGAGGAGAGGGCCAAGATATCTAAATTTTACTTACATAACTTGGCCTTAACAGAATGGAATGTGTGGGACCCTAACCCAAAGCTTGGGGACTTAAAACTAATGGCCTTGACATCATGGATGAGTCATGAGGAGGCCAAGGCTAATGAAGTAAAGAGGGTATTAGAAAGAGAAGAAAAAGAGCCCCTTTACATCAGAGAAGAACATATCAATTTCATGGTTGTCACTAGCACTCACAACATCATCACCATTGATTCCTAGCTTGCACCAAGATACCTAGCTACACAGGAGCAAGCAGTCACTCATTTTGAGGACACCATGAGATTTCTAGGGGATGAAATCCTGCAAGCATGCCAAAGGAGATGGGTCACACTACCATATAGCCTAAGGATCAGGGAGTATCATTCCCCTGAATGAATGAGGGATGCACTAGAGAGGACCCCACTGTATAAGAAGGCAATGCAGAGACTCAAAATCAACTAGATTGGCTTGAAACTCAATCCACCATTTTTTCTTTGGTATGTTAGAAGGAAGAAAGGAAGAAGAGGAAAGAAAGAAATGGGAGGAAACAGAGATGCATGTAGTATTTTATCCACAAGAGGAGAATACATCAACAAAAGCCTCGGATGTCAGAGAGGTCACAAGAGCAATGAAAGACATGGACATAGATTAAGTTGCTTAGAGGATGAGCAACACTTTCAGTAGGGGGGTGATGATGAGGCTCATCAATAGGTAAATTATATGGACCTTAATGCCACTCTCCATCTTATTAAATTCATTTTTTTTCACATTTCTTTACATATTTTATTATATTTTGCTTAGTGGGAAGGGTAAAGATGAGATGTTATGTCATGTGACCTAATGTGCATTAATTACAGGATTTGGAGCAATTTTGACTAATTTAAGTGCAGGAACTTGAAATATAAAAGAAAGAGGGATTTTAGGAGATTGGATCTCCCTCCTTAACTCCTCAATCACTTGAAGGTTCCTCCACCAAATCTTATCAAATCGGAGTTACAAGCAGCCAAGCCCACTAAGGTCATTGGCAACCAAGCCAGTGATAGTTCAGGATAAGTTGATATTGAGTTGGGAGCCAAGCCTCCCTAAATTTAAGGAAGTTGTTGGTAGCTTCAGTTGTATAAATAAGAAGGTCTATGGCCTCATTAAGTTTCAACTTTTTTATTGTAGCCAAGAGGCATTTTCAAGCTAAGACATTGTGACTAATAACTCTTATGTATTTTTGACATTTTGATCAAAATGAAAAGCATTCCCTTGATCCACCACTGAGTTGACTCAGAGGGATGAAGCTCTTGGGTTAGGGCCCAACCATAGCAGTAGAGATTCCTCTTTCTGTACATGTATGCTTAGATTACATCCAAAGTTAGTTGTTGAAGTGATTTTGGTTTGTTTAATCTGCAAGTATTTGGATGATTACTTAGTTTGCTTCCATTTGTGGATAGATAGACCAGTGGTACAATAGTGATAGCAAACACTTCAAAAAAACGTGTGGTAGTGGCCTTTGCCTCATCTCCCTTGGGATCATGGTTTGAAGGTTCCACTCACACATCCCAAAAAATAGATTTATTGTTTAATCACTGCATAACCTAGGGTTTCTTGTTGCATAGATCATTGTTTCTAAATTTCTTAGAAGTACCTACAATTGTCATTTTGGTCTCTTGAGTTTGCTATGGTTTAGAAGCACTTACATTCATAAAATTATACATTAGCTATTAATAACTCTATTTTTCCTAAATTCAACTCATCTTTTCCATATATAAATGAAGTTGTGCATAAATGAAGAAAATAATGTATGTTGTTACATGAGCTTCTGATCTGCAGGGAGACCTCATCTCGCTAGTCTCATCCAAGTCTTCTCCGCCTACGCTGCCAAAGTCCACCAAACCATAATCTAAATTATTATTTTGTAGCAAAGTGGAAAATTTCCTTGAGCGAGTCCAACCATCTTGAAGCCTTGGACTGAGTCGTGGGTAGTGTGCACCTCCTTTCTGCCTTATTTCCCCCTTAGAAACCTTCCCAAACTTCATTCTACCTTTCCTACCTCCCTATAAGATTTTGACCTGTTTCCTGTAGTAAAACATAGCATCCTGTAGTAGAACTATGACATCCTGTAGTACTATAGGAAACTCTATAATAGCCTGTTTTAAGCCCGAATTGTGCAAAAATGGTCATATGAGCTTAAGTTAGGCCTCCACTTCGCTTCCACACCCTCGACGCCATTCCAGACTTGTTTCCCCGTACCCGTCTCCCTTTCCAAAGAACAAATTGGTTAAATTAGCATTTGCATTCATAACACTGAAAATCAAAAAGGCTTTTTCTGCAATTTCTAGTTAGCACATGCATGCAACAACTGCAGTAGTTCTTAGATAAATTTCCATGCTCATTTAGTCCAGATAACTAGAAGTTATATACAAGGTTAAGTTAGATCTCTTTGCAAGCAATACGTGTAGATGCTTAGCTAGATGATTTCATGTCACTTTAAAACACCTTCCAATGCAACACTTTCATTTCCTAGAGTAGGCAGCATTTCCTTTCTGCATTAAGAGTAAATTTCCCTTTGCTAGTTGGTAGTTAGACTCCTTATAGTCAATAAAAGAATGGTTTGAAAAACCTTAGTGGTCTATTGCCCTACTTAAAAAGTGACAAGAGTATATCATTGCATCTACTGTGTATACAACATTGTCGCCTCCAAGTTTGTACAAACCCCGGGTTGATGAAGTAAAGTTAGTAGTCCTAGGAGTTGCGGCATTACTAGAGCTCATCAATCATGCACTACCTTTCCTCTATCGTTGTTAACCACTTTGTTGCGGCATTACTAGAGCTCATCAATCATGCACTATCTTTCCTCTATTGTTGTTAGTCACTTTGTTTTCTCTCTTTGATTTAATATCTATGGGAATATTTTTAGTACTCATGAGGATGGAAGGTTTAGATATACCTCAAAAGTAATTATAACATTTTTACTTTCGGATTTAATTAAAAATGTCATAATATATATATATATATATATAATATATAATATATATATATATAATATATATATATATATATATATATTTGTAATATATTTTGATTTGAAATAAGTTATGGTTATAGGCATGTGGTATTGATAAGCCATAGTATTGGCACATGGTATTGTCATAGAATAATTAAAAGCCTAGATCCATAACATAATAATCAAAAGCATAGATGGCCCGTGGTATTGATAAACCATGGTATTAGCCCATGGTATTAAGAATTTCTTCCCTCCTCTCCCTCCCTCTCTCTATCTTTCTCTTCTGGGTATTGGTCCATGGTATTGTAAAAAATCCTATTTAGAAGTTTATAATATCCATGGTAAATAATCATGATTAGAAATCTTGTTATATTGTAAATATTAAAGTTTTATCCGCTTATTAATTAAATTTAAAGATAGTTATGCAATCATTATTGTAATTTATATGGTAAAATGGATGTTAATTTATAAGTACTATTTATATGTTGTATATTTTAATATGATGTGTATATTATACTTTCTTTTATCTAAAAAATTGTTTGTAATTTTTTTAATAAAAGGCAGAGTTACAATTAAAAAAAATGAATTTAAGAAATATCTCACATCTCACATCTAACATCTCACATCTAACGCTCACACATCTATTACTCACCCATCCATCCTAAAATGGGTTGTAGAGCGCCTCTCAATGCAATAACCTATGCATGAAAACGTGTCAGCTTTGAGCTTTTATTAAAGTGAAAGTTCAAAACATACACATACCATTGACGATTCACTAGCCCTAATAGTGGAACATGAAGTCTACACCTACTCCTCCAAAGAAAGATACTCCCTTTGTGATATGGAGAAGCGAAAGCTCTCAACAAACTCCTAAGCTCTTGATTCTAAGCTAAAAGCCTAGCCAAAATCTTGGCTCCAAAAATCCCCTTACATGAGTCATGAGGGTACATTTATAACAAAAGGGGTGACTATTCACTTCCCCTTGTGACTTTTGGACTTCTCTCATAAATCTTCAACTTCTTTCCAAGATGACTCTTTAACTTCATTATATCATGACTCTTCACATTTAACAATTGACACTTGGAATTCCACTTACAAATTAATTACAAAGGAATATTATAATGCACTCATACCCATATAAGACAAAATTGGGTAAAGCCAACTAGATGACCTAATAAAACAAAATAGTTAAGCTTGAGTTTAGGGAAACTTCAGCTCAGCAACTTCCACATGGTATTTCTCAGTCACGCAATGATGCCAAGATTTGTGTAGCGCGATGACATCCCCAAATTGTGTGATGGTGTCAGGCTGGAAGTGGACTCTAGCCTCCATGGCATCTGGGTACACCAATTTGGAACCAGTCTGTGTTTCCTTCTTAAGCAAGAGCAACATTGTATTGATTTTAACAAGGCCACCAATGTACTTCTACATATTTTGTCTATTTACTTCAACATCTTCCCTGATGGCAATCTATCTCAAATGTTCCAAGTATTCTTCAATCTCCTACCTGACTTGATTCATGTGTTTGGTCTCAAAGAGTGAGCCAACTGATGGAATCCCATGCAATTTCACCAAGAAGTCCAGGTTGTTGTACAATCATGCATATGAGGCCTGATTGTTGGCAATGAATGAGGCGAGTTGTTTGTTATTCCAGATGAGCATCCTAGCCTTTTCTTTCTCCAGATCTACCTCTTGCCTTTTCTTCTTTCCCAATTCAAATGGTGCCCCTTTATATTGCATTGAACATTCATGCATGACAACAATAGTTGATTGTACAACCTTGAGAGTTTTGACATGATCTTTACACTTCTAATGCAACCTATGCAATTTAAAATCTACCTTATGCATGGTAACAAGATCCTTATAAATATTTAGCATGGTCTTTCCCAATGTTGATACTTCACTGAGTGTCGCTACCTTCATTTCTGCCAAATAGACCTATGCAGGAGCTATGTTATGGAATTCTACTCGAAGTTGTTCAACCTCTTTCCTAGCAGATTGTAGGTTCTTTGCCAACTATTTGTTCTCAACCATCAAATAGTTTGTGTTTGACTTTGTAGTGCCTACGAAGGCCAAGTTGGCTGCAGAAATGGCATCTATATTTCTTCTGGTGTTTGTCACAATCTCCCTTTCTTTGATGAATGCAGGAGATGCGAGGTCACCCGGAAAATGTTTCTTCCTCACTTTTACAATCTTTTTCTGAAGCTCATCATAAGTCAGATTGTACGTTTCGATAACCAGAGCATCATCAAGAGGAGAAATTTCCTCTTCCTCACTTGGAGCTTGCCCTGTTGGAGGATGGGAAGATAGAATAGTGACCTATTATGTACTTTGCATCAAGTCGACATCTTGGTTCTGCGGTTCCGATTCCACCTCCATGTCTTGGATCTCGATCAGCTCCTCAATCTCTTGAGCGAGCTCCTTATCCTACATCCGCTTGCTCTCCTACTCTATTTGTTGGTTATGTTCTTGTTCTTCAACTTGTCTCCCAAAGACTTCTTCTTCTTCTTCTTTTCGCCTTTCTTCTTCTTCCTAGTTATTCATTTCTTCCTCCAATCTCTTATGCTTTCCTTCTTCCCTCTACTCTTGTTCTACTCCCTGCATCCTCTATTTTCTCTTCTTCTCTGCTACTATGGTCGCTTTCAGCATGATTGGATCTGCTTTCATCTTGCAGCTTCGCTCTCCCCTAGGCTATGCATAACTTTCCTCTTGTAACAACCCTAGTGAAAAATTCCATGTAATAAAAGTTAAAAACAATAACCACAGTCAATGGGACACTTATTCCAAGCTGAATGTTCGGCAAGACATCCTAGGGGGGTGTTCATTTGATTTTTTATGGCTAAGGAAATTGTCAAAGGCAATGGCTAAGGCTTTGGAAAGGAAAAATGGCATTTTTGACACATTTATTTATGAAAATAATGGAAATTAGGAGAAAAAGGAGGTGAAAGGTCACAGGTTGCATGTGAGGAAGAAAATGAAGGAAAATAATGGGAAACGAATAAAATTGAGGCCTCATCCATAAAAAGGCTTCTGAGAATCACTCGGTAACCTTTTGTCAGTTCATTGTTGGAGATCTGTCTCATTATTCTCTCTCTCTCTCTCTCATACTCTCAGATACTTGGAGCTTTTTTGGTGCACTCTTGGAGGGTGTGGCATACTTGGATTCTTGGAGCACTCTTGGAGGGTGCGGCATACTTGTATTCTTGGAGCAAGAAGGCAAAGGAAGAGAAAGAAAGTGCAAGAAGGCATCAACATGAGCAACTACATCAGATTTTCTTGCAGGTACCGAGTTGCATGTATGATTTCTTCACTAGTTTTGGCATGCATGGCATATGCATGTGGCTTCTTAGTTGTCGTCTGTCATTGGCATGGAGGATTGTGTAGTGATCGAACTAATTTAAAGAGCCATTATTGAAACTGTAAAGATTGTAAAGGAGTTTTAAAGAGCCATCTATCCTGGCAAAATATATATATATATATATATATATAATAATAATATATATATATATATATATATATATATATATAATATATATATATGAAACCTTATGAACCTGTTCTAAATTTATAAAAAACTTCGTATATCTAATTAATTGATTCGATGAGAAGTACTTACCTGGTCTACTGCAGATGAAGATGCTTCAAAACTTCTCTAGTTCGCTCCCATTACCAAAACAGAAACCACCTAGCCAAACCGAGTACAACCTAGATACTCAGTCTAGTGTGCTTCTCAATTGATGCAAACTGTTCCCCCGTGCCCAGAAACTTCAGAACAAGCAAGGCTCAATTGTTCCTGATGATAAACTCTGTGTACAAATTTTCCTCCTATTTCTTCCCCCTGTCTTCAGCTTCGTCTTCTCCTTATGTATTGTTCCTTGGCGGTGGTCGCTCTCTCCACCAACGAGCCCACCGCTTCCTTTCTCAACGACACCTCCTCAATGTAACATGAGCCTTATCTTTCTTTTAAAGATATATTGACATGTGTGTTTTTGTTCTGATTAAAGATTTTATTGGTTTAATTAAAATGTCCTAAGTTCATACATAGGAACTTTATTTTGGTTTAATTTATCCTTTTAATAATTTATAAATATACTTTATTAAAATTCTGGGATAGATAACTATATAACCTTTTTTAAGAATTCACTTAATTTTTACATCTATTTCTTTTATAACCCTTTTACTTTATACTTTTTAATTTAATATCATTGGCAATTGCTCATTAATCATGATGCATTAAGTAATATGTGTGTTGATGGGTGAATGCGACTTTTCTATTTGAAGGAGTGTCAGGATATTTAATATTTTAGTTAATTTTTAATATAGTTACTAGTGCAGTGCATGCGATATATGCATGTGTAGCTATCATATGCATGCATCATATGCATGCTAATATTCTTGTGCTCTCTGTATTAATGATGGGTCATTATAGGTTTCCTGGATTGACAGTGGATTTCCTAGCCTTTTCATTTCCTTGACAGCCATGGTGATTGTTGGTTTACTTTCATTGATTGTTTTTTGTCAGTTCTCATGTTTCCTTAGCTTGCATTGACTTCTTAATCCTGGAAGCCCTGGTTGAACAAATGCTCTGGAAGCATTGTAACAGCTTGGGTTGAGTTACTAGTCCTGGAAGCCTTGGTTGGAAAAACGCTTTGAAAGCCCCTGGTGGGTTGAGTTATTATTCTTGGAAGCCCTAGTTGGACAAACGCTCTGGAAGCCCTATATAAGTTATGGGTTGAGTTACTAATTCTAGAAGCCTTGGTTGGAAGAACACTCTAGAAGCCCTGGAAGGCTTGGATGGAGACCAATTTGATGATGGTTTTGTGATGTTCGACCGTGAGGTGGAATCACTACCTGATGGGTTGAGGTGGATGGCCTCTGGAAGCCCTGGATGAGTTTTAATTGATGTGTTCTATGAGATCCCACATTAATGCTTGGAATATGTAAAGGTATTGATGTATATATGGATTTTTATGGCTAATATGTTTATTATATTTATGTTCCTATAATGTTGGTTATATGCACATTTTATGACAACATCTATGTATGGATCTCAACATGTTTTTACTTGTATATGAAAGGATAATGTGTCTATGACCTAATAGAAGAATATGTAGCAAATGGCATGAGGGAACAATGGTTCATAGGGATTCTCAGATAAGTATGATATCCCTACACTTAATTCTATTGTTTACACTTGTAGGTTACGTGTTAACAATATGTTTGATGAAATGCCTATCATGGCTAGTAGGGGTCTAGTTAAGGTATTGATCAACTATTTACTTTTGCATCATTTTTTCCCTGTACTTTACTTGATTCTGAGCTTTCATTCCATTATGGGTAGTGGTCTGGGCTCTGGGCCTAAAAAAGTGGCTTAATTCCTAGGGTCGTTGGCACAAAACTGGCAAGTTTAGTCCACAGTCGCTGGCAGGCAGGACTATGAGAGCGACTTTGAGTTTTTGGCCGCTCCCTTGCCCACAACATGAGAGTGACTATGGCCTAAGAGGTCCAGAATAGCAGTGTGACCCAGGGATAGGCTGTCTGAGTGGCTGACTTATCTCCTAAGGGTTCTGTTGATGGTGGTGGATGATTGTGTGTGATGTTTCGTCGATTCCACTTCCTTAAGGTCACCTAGGAGGTCGAATCTAATCATAGTAGCCTGTCGTCTCATGTTTACCCTGGTTGGCATGGTTACTTGGGTGGATGTGGGAGGAGGGTATTACAGAGTGGTATCAGAGCATGGTTCAACTCTCGTACTAGATGGGTTGAATATCTTATGCATGCATGCATGTCAGTTTCAAGTATGCCTATTACACTTATATACTTGTTACATTTGCTTGATGATTGATTAGGGTTCTAGTATGGTTATCATGGAGAATTTAATATTGATTTCATGAAACATATGGATCATGAGCATGTCACTGGTTGCATATGGTTATATGTCTCTTATATATTGATTTTGTGTCGCATACTTACATCCTTGAAGATGTGGATTGCATGTATCATTCTTGTTGGTTGATTGCAAGAATTGATTGATTATGTTTGACTACATGTGTTTATGTGTATTTCTAGTTGGTTAGGCATTTCTTATGCATATGATCGGTTGCATGTAGCAATGTGTATAATGGAGTAATGATTGTTGTCATGAATGAGATCATATCATGCATTGTTGATATGGTCTTGCATCGATGACTAGACCCTAGCTAGAATGATGTTTAGGAGTTGATACATTTACTTGCATATGTCAATATGTTGTTATGATTATGTTATACATGTATCATGTTGAATTGGTGATCTTGCAGACAAGGTATGCTCCCCAAGCTATGCTAAGGTACGTTGATTTATTGTGATTTGGTTTATCTGACATATTATGCCTTGCAGGAAGAAATATCAAATGGCTAGCAAGATGGTTGACAAAAAAGACTCTCCCTATGAATCTAAAGAGCAATATGGTGTTGGAAACTCTTCCGATTTGGCAGTGGCACTGAGAAGATTAAAGGAAGAGATAAGGAGTTGTAAGGCAGATACAGAATCATACAAACATAGGAAAATCTAGTAGAGGTAAGTGCAGTCATACTTCAAAGCTTGTCGGATTTATAGCGACAGGGGCCGCTTCAGATCAGTCGTGAGAAGGAGGATAAAACTAATGGGGCATATGGCAGTAGATCACATGGAGGTCACCGATCAGATAGAGAGGACACAATCCGAGATGGAAGATTGTTGGACATTCCAGAGAGGAGAAGGGATAGACACACGTACGATTCTAGTTCTGATCCAGATAGGAACAATGATCATCATCGGTATCATCCTTACAAGATGAGTGATAGGGGATACTTGTTGGATGAGTTTAAGAAACAAATCCACCTACTTTTGATAGAGAGGTAAAGAGATCACATGATGTAGAGGCTTGGTTACTCGGTATGAAGAAGTTCTTCAAGGTACATGACTACTCAGAGAACGTGAAAGCCAGAGTAGCTACTTTCAGTGTTAAAGGTAAAGCAAACATCTGGTGGGAAGATGTGAAGAATGTCAGGGACATAAATGAAGAAGATTTGTCTTGGAGTGAGTTTCAGCAAATATTTAAGAAGAATTACTAGTCAGAAAGGTACTTTGATGACAAGGCAAAAGAATTCTATGAACTAAAGATGGTATCCATGACAAATGATGAGTACACCAATAAGTTCTTGGAACTGTTGAGGTATGTGCTTTACCTCAAGGAGGAGAAGGCTAAGATTCAAATATTCATCAATGGATTACTGATTGCATTCAAATATAGTATTGAATTCGATGAGCCTAGATCACTGGAGGAGGTCATTTGAAAGCTAAAACATTGCTATGAAAAATTGAGATGCAACACTGAGACTAAGTCAAGTTGGAGAGGTAATGTAAAGAACAAAGGAAAATGGGATAAAAATCGAGCAAGGCCACAGGGTATAGATAACAAGGAGAATGTTGCAAAACCTAAGAGGTTCAATGCATCAGATAGAGGACAAGGACATTGATTTGAAGAAAAGAATAAGGATGGAGTCTGGAAGCTTATAGAATGTTGGACTTGTGGAAAAGATCATCGTAGGAGAGATTGTCTGCAGAATCAGGGTGGTACGCCTCAGATATACAGTGCACAAGAGGCACAGACTGTTGGAGACGTTGATCAGAGTATTCCATGTATCTATGTAGCCCTGGATAACAAATAGGCGGAGCATCAAGCATCTAACATCGAGATGGACAGTAAGCTTTGTGATCATGTTATTTCTATTTTTATTGTCCCTAGATCTAATTATAGCTATGTTAGTCCTAACTTGGTGGATAAGTGTGGTTTGAATAAGGAGTTGCGTGCAGATTCTTGGTTAGTGTAGTTGGCTACAGGTAAAAAGAAGTGAGTGCATCATTGGGTAAGAGCTTGCACATTTGATTTAAATGGTATGCCTACATCAGAACATTTGAATGTGTTACCATTGGGATCATACAATATGTTGTTGGGCATGGATTGGTTGTATCTACATAGAACCAAGGTTGACTGCTATGATAAAGATATTGAGTGTGTTGATAACAATGGAGAACCAAGAGTTTTTCAAGGTAAGAAGAAAGCCACATCATTTAGGATGGTGACATCTATGCAAGCAGAGCATAGCCGCAGGAAGGGGTGCAAGCTATTTGTAGTACACATTTCTAGTGATAAGGGTAAGGTGGTTGAAAATGTGGATATATTGAACAAGTACCCAGTTTTGCAGCAGTTTTAGGATGCATTCCCTGAGGACATTACAGAATTGCCACCTCACAGGGTGGTAGACTTTTCGATTAAGTTAGTGCCAAGGGTAACTCTGACATCTAAAGCACCTTACATGATGAGCATACCCAAGTTGGTCGAGTTAAAATTATAGCTAAAGGAAATGTTGGACAATGGATACATTAGGCCAAGTGTATCACCATGGGGCACAGTGATCTTGTTTGTGAGAAAGAAAGATGGTACTCTTAGATTATGCATTGATTACAAGTAGTTGAACAAAGTGACTATCAAGAACAGGTACCCTTTGCCAGGGATTGATGATTTGTTCGATCAGCTGAAGGGGGTAACAGTGTTCTCAAAGATTGATCTAAGATCTGGATACCATCGGGTACACATCAAGGAAGAGGACATTTACAAAACTGCATTCAAGACCAAGTATGGACATTATGAGTTTGGTGTAGCTCCATTTGGCTTAACTAATGCTCCAGCTACATTCATGTGTTTGATGAATAATGTATTGTGTCCATATTTGGATAAGTTCGTTATTGTGTTAATTGATGATATATTGGTATATTCTAAAAACGAAAAAGAGCATGTCGAGCGTTTAGCAGCAGTGTTAAAATTGCTAAGAGAGCATCAGTTGTATGCTAAGCTTAGCAACTGCAGTTTCTTTTAAACAGAGGTACATTACTTGGGTCATGTCATCTCCAAGGAAGGCATTGAAGTAGATCCAGAGAAGATAAGGGCCATCATGGAGTGGGTAGCTCCTAAGAATGTGGATGAGGTGAGATCTTTCATGGGTCTAGCAGACTATTATAGGAGGTTCGTCAAGAACTTCTCATATTGCTTATCTCATTACGTCCTTGCAGAGGAAAGGTAAGAAATTCGAATGGAAAAAAGAGTGTGAGGCTAGTTTGAGCAGCTCAAGCAGTTGTTAACACACGCACCAGTGTTGAAGATTGCAGACCCGAAGAAAGAATTTGTTGTGTGCACAGATGCGTCCAAGAGAGGACTTGGTGGAGTCCTTATGCAGGATGGACAGGTAGTATGTTATGAGTCACGGAAACTAAATGAGCACGAGAAGAACTATCCCACGCATGATCTTGAGTTGGTAGCAATTATACATGCACTGAAGATGTGGAGACACTATCTTATGGGCAGGAGGTTCACATTGATGAGTAATCATAGTGGGTTGAGTTATCTATTTGACCAACCAAATTTGAATGGTAGGTAGGTTCAGTGGTTGGCCACGATCAACGAGTTTGACTTTGAGATCAGATACATCAAAGACAAGGAGAAACGAGTGGTATATCCTCTTAACATGCGAGTACAAGTGAATCACTTAGCAGCTATGAGCTCTTATGGGACAGATTTACAGGACAGGATCTTGCGAGCAGGATAGCAGGATGTCAGATATATGGAGATTGTGCACAGGTTGCAACGGAGTATAGGTACAGGTGATGGTATAAGTACAGACACATGCATAGTTGATGGTACATGTATAGATACATGTATTGGTACAGGTACAGGTGCAGGTGCACAGGACTTGGACTACTATCTTACAGCAGATGGATTGGTCAAGTTCTGAGATAGGATATATGTGTTAGATGATAGTGATCTCAAGAAGGTGATCTTGAGGGAGTTTCATGGGAAACCATATTCAGGTCACCCAGGTTACCAGAAGACACTGAAAACAATGAAGAGATCTTACTATTGGCCGAATTTGAAGAGGGATGTAGCAAAGTTTGTGGCTAGATGTTTTAATTTTCAGCGAGTGAAAGCAAAGTGTAAACATCCAAGTGGACTGCTACAACTGATTGTGATTCCATAATGAAAATGGGGGGTTATTTCCATGGATTTCATCACAAGGTTGTCGAAGACAATGAAGCAGCATGACTCCATCGTGGTCATTATAGACAGGTCAACAAGGTTGCACACTTCATTCTGGTGAAGTCTACGTACTCAGCTAGTGATGTGGCATAAGTATTCATCCAAGAAGTGGTTAGACTACACAGTGTTCCAAAGAAGTTTATGTTAGACACGGATGTGAAGTTCACTTCCAAGTTTTGGAAGGAGTTATTTGCAGGTTTGGGCACAGAGTTGGCCTTCAATAGAGCTTATCATCTACAGACAGATGGACAGACAGAGAGGGTCAATAGGATATTGGAGGACATGTTGAGGATGTATGTGATGGATCAACAGCGGAAGTGGGAAGAGTATCTCCCCTTGGTAGAATTCTCATACAACAATGGCTATCAGAAGTTGTTGAGGATGAGTCCTTTTAAGGTACTGTATGGGCAGAGTTGCAACACTCCCATCGGTTGGAGTGATCTGGTTAGTAGGGTATTGATTGGACCAGATATGTTAATAAACATGGAATAGGAAATGCAAGTAATCAAGAAGAATCTAAATACATCATAGGATAGCCATAAGATTTATGCAAATAGGAACAGGTTGTTCAAGGAGTTCCAGGTTGGGGAACATGTGTACTTGTGCATAAAACCAAAGAAGAGCTCCTTGCGGATTGGCTCATGTGCCAAGATGGCACCATGGTTTTGTGGACCCTTCAGTGTCATTGAGAGGATTGGTCCAGTATCCTATCGACTTGCACTACCTCTGACAGTGAAAGTCCATGATGTTTTCCATGTCTCGCAGCTTAAGAAGTGTGCTAAATATGTTGATCATGTAATTGAATGGTCTGTATTGCAGGTGGAACCAAATGGAGAGTTCCGGCCGGAGCCTCAATGTATATTGCAGAAAAAGGTACTCATGCTCTAGAACCAAGCAATAGAGCAAGTTAATGTGAAATGGAAGCACTTTGGGCCCGATGAAGCTACATGGGAGAGGGCAGATCATATGCGGGCTATGTATCCTTCCTTGTTTGTCAGTTGAGCTTGACATGGTGGTTTGGTATTTGCTTATGTTGATTTGATATTTTCTTATGGTGGTTTGGTATATGCTTTATGATGGTTTGGTATTTTCTTTATGGTGGTTGATATATGCTTTATGATTGTTTGATATATGTTATATGATGTTTTTATATATACTTAGAAATGGTGTTTAGTATATGTTTGATATATATTTTGGAATATTATTTGGCATATGCTTTGGAATCTATATTTTTGATGATGTTTCTATATGTACACCCGTGCATGGATGTAAATATTGTAACGAGCTATGTTATAAATCTCCATTATGCAGTATGGGGGTCATGTTATTATGCTATCATGTGGTTATGTTATCATGATGTTATTATGACTTGGCACTCAATAGGATGATCATTGTAGAGACCATAATGAGTTGTGATATAAAGCTCCACTATGCGATATGTTGTCATGATGTTTTTCTCCTGAGCAAATCTTTCATTGTAAATATTGCATTGAGCTGTGTTATAAAGCTCCATGAGCAGTATGTCTTCTTTCAGCAGGTTGCTAAGTATATGTGTGATTGAACACAAGGAATGTGTCCCCCAAGGGGGAGGGTTTTGTAACAACCCCAGTGAAAAATTCCATGTAATAAAAGTTAAAAACAATAATCACGGTCGATGGGACACTTATTCCAAGCTGAATGTTGGGTAAGACATCCTAGGGGGGTGTTCATTTGATTGTTTATGGTTAAGGCTTTGGAAAGGCAAAATGGAATTTTTGGCACAATTATTTATGAAAATAATGGAAATTAGGAGATAAAGGAGGTGAAAGGTCACACGTTGCATGTGAGGAGGAAAATGAAGAAAATATAGGCCTCATCCATAAAAAGGCTTCTGAGGATCAGTTGGTAACCTTTTGCCAATTCAATGTTGGAGCTCTCTCTCATTATTATCTCTCTCTCATACTCTTGGAGCACTCTTGGAGCGTGTGGCATGCTTGGATTTTTGGAGAAAGAAGGAAAAGGAAGAGCAAGAAAGCGTAAGAAGGCATTAGCATCAGTTGCTACATCAAATTTGCTTGCAGGTACCAAGTTGCATGTATGATTTCTTCACTAGTTTTGGCATGCATGGCATATGCATGTGGTTTCTTCATTGTGATCTGTCATTGGCCTGGAGGATTGCATGGATCAATAGTGGATTCTCTAGCCTTTCCATTTCCTGGATAGCCATGGTGATTGTGGGTTTACTTTCATTGATTGTTTTTGGTTGGTGCTCATGTTTCCTTAGCTTGGGTTGAGTTATTAGTCCTAGAAGCCCTAGTTGAACAAACGCTCTAGAAGCCCTGTAACAGCTTGGGTTAAGTTACTAGTATTAGAATCCCTTGTTGGACAAATGCTATGGGATCCCTTGGTGGGTTGAGTTACTAGTCCTAGAAGCCCTGGTTGGACAAACGCTCTAGAAGCCCTGTATAAGCTATGGGTTGCGTTACTAGTTCTCAAAGCCTTAGTTGGACAAATGCTCTGGAAGCCTTGGAAGGCTTGGATGGAGACCAATCTGATGATGGTTTTGTGATGTCCGATCGTGAGGTGGAATCACTATTTGATGGTTTGAGGTGGATGGCCTCTAGAAGCCCTAGATGAGTTTTGATTGATGTGTTCTATGAGATCCCACATTCATGCTTGGAATATGGCACGGGGGTGAATGGCTGAAGAGAGATTTGGCTCAACCATTCTATGGTTGGGTGGAACGTGGTAGTCCCATCTCTGGTTGATTTATTGCATTCATTAATGAGAAATTCATTCCTTGATTTTCATGTGTAAAGGTACTGATGTATATATGGATTTTGATGGTTGATATGTTTATTGTACTTATATTCCTATTATTCTGGTTATACGCACATTTTATGACAGCGACTATGTATGGCTCTTAGCATGTTATTACTTGTATATGAATGGATAATGTGTTTATGACCTAATAGATGAATATGCAAAAAATGGCATGAGGGAACAATGGTTCATATCCATTCTCTGATAAGTATGAGATCCCTACACTTAATTATGTTGTTTACACCTGTAGGTTATGTGTTGATAATATGTTTGATGAAATGCCTGTCATGGCTAGTAGGGGTATGGTTAAGGTCTTGATCAACTATTTACTTTTGCATAATTATTTCCCTATACTTTACTTGATTATGAGCTTTCATTCCATTATGGGCAGTGGCTTGGGCTCTGGCCCTGAAAAAGTGGCTTAATTCCTAAGGTCGCTAGCATAAAACTGGCAAGCTTGGTCCACAATCGCTGGCACGCAGGTTTATGAGAGTGACTTTGGGTTTCTAACCACTCCCTTGTCCATATCATGAGAGCGACTATGACCTAAGAGGTCCAAAACAACAGTGGGACCCAAGGACAAGTTGTCTAAGTGGGTGACTTATCTCCTGAGGGCTCTATTGATGGTGTTGGATGACTGTGTGTGATGTTTCATCGATTCCACTTTCTTAAGGTCACCTAGGAGATTGAATACAATCATAGTAGCCTCTTGTATCATGTTTACCTCGGTTGGCATGGTTACTTGGGTGGATGTGGGAGGAGGGTGTTACATCTCTTACCCTTCTTGTGCAATAGGTTGTGCCTTTCTGCTGGTATTGCCTCTAGAGTGACTTATTTTTGCAGAGTAACCTGTAATGTTCTAGTGAAGTTGGCTGGTTTGGGGGACTTCGAGGGATTGTAACAATTCTTCCATGCTTCCTCCTCAATTTTGTGAAAGGTCCCACTTAGCCATTGATACGAAATTCTCACACAGTGGTCTTTGTAAACATTCCATGGATTGTATTGGCTGAAGTCCAAATAATCAAATGTGAATTTCTCTATTTTCTTGCCTTCGGTGTTTGCAACTTTGAGATTCTTGATTTCGCACAATCTTATCTGCATAGGAAGAGTGGGCTAAGGTGATTTCTCTTCCTCTACAAAGTTGCTGACAACCTTGTGGAGAGATGATACACAACTTCTTAAATGATTAATTTATCGGTGCCATACATCGATAAAAGATGTGAAGACTTCTATCCATCGAACACTCTAAGGAAAGTGCCATCCAGTGAGGAAAACCATTTTTCTATCTTCGACATTACTTCCATTACCCCACGTGACGTGAAAGGTGGATTTTCCTCAAAGATAAACTTATACAACGGAATGAGGAAGTAATTAGTCATATTTTCCATTACTCCTATATGGCTACACTCCGAAAGTAGCTTGCAGTATATGTGCATGACAAGCTCTCTTGGTGTCCAAATCCAATTAATGCTAGGGAATGAATTGTGTGCACAGATTACATCCAATAGATAGGAAGACATGTAAAATCTACCTTTCCTGGCCTTGGGGGGACTAAGGACATTAGCTACATGGATCATCACTTGTTGAGCCAACAAGTTTGACCAGTAGAATGGTTTGCCTTCGTTCATAACTTGGTTTAGTAAGAATTCCCACCCTCCAGGGAAGGTCTAAGTGCTCTATTGGCCATAGATTCTACAACATAGAACTATCAAGAATTGATAGGCCCTCCTTAGAGATTTTGTCTTGTAGGTGTTGGTGGGTGTCTAATGGAACTTTGCTGACTCTTTCACCCAACTTTTGATAATGTCCTTGGTGCTCAAGTAGCTAGCGACAGCATGAAAGTAAGAATCCATGAGCTATTTTGGCTCCGACAAATGGTACATGAGATGATAATCAGGTGCCATAAAAGAAGTAAGCCTTTGTTTGTTGGCATTGTTCAGAGTCATAGTCTTGGGATTTGTATGATAAATTATGTAGTTGAGAACTTCTGCACATGGGAAAGTCGGATACGTGCATGAAATCTTATGTAAACCTGAATTCTAGACATGTATATACACCTGTTAGCCCTTAAGGTCTACTTTGAAGCTTCTTGATGAGAATGCTTCATTCACTTTCTATCATGTGATATCTGATTCTTTCTCTATGAACAGTTTAGTATTTGCATAAACTGGCAAGTTCATTGGCATACTCTCAACTGCCTCCCCGGTGTTGCTTTCTATGGTATCCTTTGAAGCAAATCTCTTTAGTGCCATGATGTTAGTGACCAATGAAGAGAAGTGCTCAACAACTACAATACCTACAGGGGCAAATACACTCATGGAAAAGACAAATTGGCTTCAGCAAATTGACTGTCAAAGCAAGATCACAACAGCAACCATTGGACTGATAAAGAAAATTGCACAATTCTTGAGGTGAAAGACGGAGACTGGCTGCCTAAGCTATGCATTTCATAGTCTCAACAGCTAGTGGTGCATCTCGAGGCTAGATACTGCAAATGCATAGTTTAGCCTGGGCAGATTAGGTGGAGACTGCACATTACGCAATCTCAGTGGCTAAGGGATGGGCTTGAGCCCTAAAACTGGGCAATGCACAATTGGGATAGACTGGTATTGCGTATTACACAGTCTCAAAGGCCAAGCATCAAGATTGAGCCTTTGATTTGTGTAACACCCAACTAGAAAAGGCAATTGTTGGCCAAGGGAAGGGCAGATCTACGCGAAAACAGAATGGGAAATCGGTAGATCTGAGTGATGGTGGAAGTTAAAGTGCAGATCTAACTAAGGATAGATTTATCAGTATAAATTGGTTGTAGAATATCAACATGCGCCAAAAAAAAAAAATAAAAAAAAAATAAAAAATGCTTGGAGAGTCGTCGAAACGACAACCACTAATGGGAAAAAACAAAAAATCTGATCCAACGCTTATAAAAGGTGAATGGCAGACTGAACCAACACTTGTAAAAGCTAATATAAGTTAAAACACCAACCACCATGAAAAGAAACAAGTAAAACAACACTCAAAAAATCCAAACGACAAAAAGTGATAGGAAAAGTGACAAAAGACGACAAAAGCAAAACTCACATGAAAAAGCGTCACGAACCTCACCGAAGGCTCCTTGATCTCCTTGGGAATGCTAGAGGTCCACGATCAAATTTACAAATGAGTTTTACGAGCTTCCATGATATATATTATATATATATATATATATATATATATATATATATATATATATATATTATATATATAATATATATATATAATATATATTATATATATATATTATATATATAATCAATTAGGGTTTATGGTGTGCATGCCTAAAATAAGGAAAAAACGACTCTTGGTGGAAAGTTCCAAAAATAGTAAGCGTGCCACCTTCAGGAAACTAATTAATGACTCCCTATTTTCTAGGGATTCTTTTTTAGTTTTTGCTTTTTCAGAAACATGGCATGTACACTGCGAAGGAAGATTATGTAGTTCCCAAGGATTGGGCAACTTCTTGATTTAGTACATTATGTAGTTTCCGAGCTCAAGGAAGGCTTGCGCAATTTCGCATCTTAAGGTTGAGCTTCCATCCAGTACTGTGCAGTTTCTAAGCTCAAGGGAGGCCTGTTATCCTAGATTGTGCAATTCCAATCATCAAGGCTGGCCTACCTTCCTAGATTGCGCAGTTTCTAAGGCAAGCCCAACAATGCTGCAAGGTCAAGCCAAAAGCTTGCTTATGAGTGAAAGATATCAAGATGGGATCAATACATCACAAGTAAAGCAAGAAAAGATAAGTCTTGATCACAACACGAATACTTGACGACACTGAAAGATAAGCTCATGTGGATATAAGGGAGGCTCCAAAATCAAAGCATGGGAAAAATTTTGGAGGGTGGTTCTAGCAGCTACAACAGTATCCCATCAAGTTTGTGCCAACCACTCGCTACAATCACGCCTTTAATGTTTGTTTCCTCACTAAAATGGTTATTCCAGAACTATCGCTCCTCAAGTTAATCCTCCAAGTCACAACACAAGTCTGCCAATCACTACATGCTCTCCATGTTGACTACCAAACTGACTTCAAATTGCAAAAATAAGCACATTGGAATAAACTAAATTTAGTTTTGAGCAACAACAACAAGATATTTATTAAGTATAATTGATCTGTAGAGGTAACAAAAGGTTCAATAAACAAGATTCACAGGAGATATTGTCTTTCCATTCGAATCTCTTTCTGGAAATAAAATGTTAAAAAAGAATTTAATCATGTTACATATTAGGATCAAATTCTTTGTAAAATAGGATCAGGATCGGTAGTATCGGGGTTCGCATACTTAGAGGCTGAGGGTCGTAGGTTTTGGAGAGGATTTTGAAAAATAAATGTGGTTTAACTTTACAGTGATTGTAGAATTCACTTGAACATTTTTGTAAGTGCTTTGGACTTGGTTTAATTCAGTTAAATAATACTTATATCATTTTCTTTTCCATAATCATTTTTTTTTGTTTATCGCATTCTTGTCTTTTTGTATTTTAACTTTTGAAAGATTTGGAAGAAAAAACCACTGTCATTTCATGATTTGACTCTCTGGATAAGAGTGAATTTGTTTGTATTTCCTTTTATCTGTGTTGGTTCAATTTAATTTGTTTATAATTAATCATATATCCCTTCAATGATTTGTATCCTAAGGGTGATATTGATCTAGACATTAGTTTAATTCAAATTCCTGTGAATTCTGTCCAAGAATTTAGATGGTAAATAATGTTATGTTTACATGAGTTGAATTAAAATAAGTTCTATAGTAGTTTCTAATGTGTATTTCTATTTCATTATTTATTTATTGATTTGACCCATAAATGGATGATCGAAACATCATTTAATCTTTAGAAAATATTACAGTCAACTTTCCACTTTACTTCAGTCGAGAACTATAGGATAGTTAGTATTAGTTAGTTGATTCTTTAGTCTTACGTCTGATGATAATTCTTAATGTTTAATTATTTAAAATGGGTGTAGTTTGATCTGTCTCTATTTGGAAAAGTTGAAGGCTTACATGTTTGTAATTTTCGTCTTTTATCTTTATATCATCTGTAGGTGTTAACCCTGTATAGAAATTACCTGCATACGAATTCTAAAACACAGAAAATAAACAATGTGAGAGCATAACACATAAAACACATATACACAAAGATTTTCCCTTGGATCCCAAAACTGGGATTACCGCCTATGTTTCATTAATGTTCTTTCATGTAAATAATATTTATACATGTCGAAGCATCCAATACCATGGACCGAAAACCATTGCGTCCAAAACCATGGACCAAAAACCATCGCGTCCAAAACCATGTGTGAAAATCATGCATAAAACCATAGGTAGGTCCGCCCAACCTAATAGGTAGGACCCCATAGAGGGGGGTTACCTGCACCCCTCAAACCCCTTGTGACCCCGCCGCTACGCAATCCCAACATCCTCCTACTTGTCGTTTTCTTTCCAGAGGGGGGCCACAAGAGAGATTAGTCATTTATCCAACCTTACAATGCCCATTGTTTCTCTACACCAAGAGAACTTCTCAAAGATTACATATTTTGTCAATGCATCTGCAGTATTCTTCAAAGTGTCCACCTTTACCAGCAACACCTTTTTGTCTTCTATCATATCTCTCACAAAGTGATACTGAATATCAATGTGCTTTGTCTTTGAATTATATTCAGGGTTCTTTGCCAAGAAAATTGGACTTTGGCTGTCACAATTATCCTTATAGCTCCCTGTACTAACCCCATACTTGAACACAATCTCTGCAACCAAACTGCTTCCTTGCTTGCATGAGTGGCTGCCATGTATTCTGCCTCTGTTGTTGATAGTGCCACTACAGATTGTTTCTTACTCATCCAACTGACTGCACCTCCAAATAGGTTAAACACATACCCACTTGTAGATCTTCTCTGATCCAGATCTCCAGCCCAGTCTGCATCAACAAAGCCATGAATATCCACCACTCTGTCCAATCTTGGTCTTCCTTGGTAGCACAAA
>APFE031379839.1:893-18661 GCA_000404065.3 Pinus taeda | reverse complement strand
TATGGGGAGTGAAGTGAAAGGATGCACCTGAGTCAATCAACCATGCCTCATGATCTACATGTGTACTTGAAGAATCCAAGTACACATCCCCACCTTCATTTGAGGTGGTTTTCACCTCTATAAAAGGAGCATCATCAGATCAGATCACTACAGTCCCTTTTGTAGTGCCCTTCCTTTTTGCATTTCTAGCACACCACATTTCCAGGTTTTCTTGGAGATTTAGATCTCCCTCTAGATTTAGATCTCTCACTTGATGAATTATTTTTATTTCTATTCTGGGACCGTCCTCGTACAGATAAGGCATCACCATTCTGGCTCTCCATATTTTTTCATCTCATCTCCTCTGTCAACAAGGATGAGACTATTTCATCAAACTACAAGGCAGTTGCATTACTACCTATTGCAATAACCAGACTATCCCATGAATCTGGTAGAGAACACAACAAACTGATGCACTTATCTTCATCTGAAATTTTAATATCAACAGATAATAACTGACTTACCACAATATTAAATGTGTTCGGATGTTTTGTCACTGAGTCTCCATCTTTCATCCTCGGGTTATATAGCTTTCTTCGTAGGAACAGTTTATTCACCAGAGACTTAGATTGGCATAAAGTCCCTAACTTTTCTAACAAATCCTTCGTTGTAGCTTCCCCTGATACATTCAGTAATACTGAATCTGAGACACACAATCATATTGTGCTCTTAGCCTTCCGATCCAACTTCTTCCATTCTTCATCGAACACTCCTGTTGATTTAGTACCTGGATCTACCGCAATCCATTGATCTTTATCCACCAACAGATCCTCCATCTTGAGTTTCCATAACTCAAAACTCTGACCATTAAATTTCTCGATCTCTATCTTTCCACTGCTCTACATCTTCTTTCACCACCAGAGTTGATCCCACAAATCTCCCACTGAACATGGTTTACCACAAGCTCGAGCGAAACCCCTCAGCAACAAAGGCGTCCCCTTCAAGCCAAAACAGCTTTGATACCAAATGTAGGTTTTAACCCTGTACAAAAATTACCTACATACGAACTCTAAAACACAAAAAATAAACAATGCTAGAGCATAACACATAAAACACATATACACAGAGATTTTCCCTTGGATCCCAAAACCGGGACTACCAGCTTGATTTTTCATTATGTTCCTTTCAATGTTACAATACATATTTATATATTCTGAAGCATCTAATACCATGGACCGAAAACCATCACGTCCAAAACCATGGACCGAAAACCATCGCGTCCAAAACCATGTGCGAAAATCATGCACAAAACCATAGGTAGGTCCACCCAACCTAATATAGGGTCAAAAAACAAAATTTTCCAGGGCGCTGCCCCGAACCCCATAGAGGGCGGTTACCTACACCCCTCAAACCCCTTGCTACGCAATCAGCGCAACGAAGGGGGCGGAACCTAACCCCCCAGTTAACTACGTGGGCTAGTCGTGGAAAGAATATAACACAACCCAACGTCATCAAGAACTGTCAACTTTTCATAGATTTATAATTGCATCCTTAACTTAGGATTAGTGATCTGTTTATATTTGAACACTTAGCATAATATATAATCATTTTTACATATTCATCGCCAACTATAGTGTTTTCTAGCGCTTATTCTTTTGTAAGATATATTTGTATATTATGTATTATATCTTATGATATGATAACTTTTAGAATAGGTAAATTGATATAAATAGTAGCTTTAGATTAACCATCAGATAGTGATAGGATAAACCCCCTTCTATATTCCTTCAAAAGAGGGAGAGGCAAAAAGTCGATGGAGCCTTAAAACACGTTGATAGTGACCATCCAAAACAACTTGGGCTATTTAAAGAGCTTCAATATGGGTCACTTCTTCTTTGTTGACAAAGGTCATAAAACCTGCATCAACACTTAGGTAGAGAAAATCTCATACCAAAGGATGAATCTAGGTATTGAGAATCTGTGGACAAAAGTGCTCAGATGGCTCAAACAAGTCTAACTATATCACCTCCACTTATTAGTTATTGCACCTGCCCGGAGGTCACAAATGTTAGAGGTGCTCCTTACTTTAGCCAACATTACAACAACACTATGTAAGATGACCTATAAATGACGTTATATGGAATTGGACCAATCTTGGCGCTCGCACGGGAAATGACCTAGGGTTCAAGAGTTTACTAACAAAACCTCCACGGATATCGACATTATTAACATCTGCAAACACCATAAGGTCTCACATGAGGTATGCAATATGTTTGTAGAACCTTTGAAAGTTATGCAAGGAGACGAGGGAATAGGAGACAGTTTTGGTTCACAATGACCCAACCCATGCTATCACAGTTACTATATGTCATAGAAACCCCATTGTGCAAGCATGCATTCCCAACCCTTACTGTGCACATTACAACTTGCAGAGACTATACTCAACACTGGTCGCAGATAACATAGTTTAAATAGGAAACTCATTGTCTAATAGTCCTCCATAGTATATGCACAATATTACCTTCGACAAGAAATAACAAAAAACAAGGTCCATTCCTTATACAATGACATAGGTATTTACAACATCTAAAGTAATTACACATACAAAACCCAATAAATTCATGCGGACTCAAAATCCATTCATGACATTCACCATCAACACAAAGTATTTAAACGTCAAAAATATAGGTTTGAGATAGAACTCCTAGAGAGCTCATATTTACACTAACCAATAATAGAGAATTACACATCTAGTTTAGATGTTTGACAACAAAGACTCAGAAAGCAGATATTCGGATTATACTATTGGCCAATGCCATATAATCCAAATTAATACAATATTTACAAAAAGGCATCATGTTAGAGCTCCACCACACTTAACTTCATGGAATTCCTCATTAGAACAAAATACTATCACGCAACACATCAAAATGGAACAATGTAGACTAGAACATAGTATTGAAAAATAGAACATTGGAACCCCTAATCATCAGCATCAATTCTTCTTATAGTGGAGGTCGTTCGGATCCGACTTGAGGAATCATTAGTTAGATCACCCTTCCAGATCACCTAGTTAAGTTGTCATTGTTCACACCAACTTGAATTGTTCATTGCACCATCCCTTGCTAAATTTTCCACCTTAGCCTATGTCTATTTATCCTACATCGATGGAAAATACCATCGTGATTGAGGAATAAAGCAGTTACCGCATAGTAATCTTTGGTCTCTGTCGCACATCTGCATAATCTTGTCGAACATCTACGCGATCTGTTGTTTGTGGTATCCCTCCCTTCTTGCAAAATACTCCCATACATAGGCGTAATTAGAAAAAAAAAACAAAAAACAAAAAACAAAAAACAAGAAACAAAAAAAAAAAAAATCCTCATCCCTTTATTACCCCAACAACAAAAAACAACATACTATGGAATTGAATGTTGAATTCCTACAAAATAAAAATAAGGGGCCAAATAGAACTACTTTGATCAAAATATATGCTCAAATTCTAGATGGGAATTGGATTGAATTTAGGTTTTGGGTGGGGAGGGGGAAGTCTTCCATTTTTAATATATGAACAAGGAATGAATTTTGTTGTCTAAATGCAACTTTCTGACTATTTTCTAGTGCTAACGGTGGGTATGCTATGAAAATATTCATTTTTGTGACTTCTTAAGGTGCTCATTAATGCAGGTTAACAAGGATAATATGAATTTCATGATAAAGAGATCCATTATCTGAGAATGCATTGTTCGAGGAAACAAATGAGAAGTAAAATTGTAATTTATAATCCAAACCAAAAAAAATGACATTTTCCATGGATGTGCCTCTTAGTGGCAAAAAATGGCAATGGGTTTAAAGATGTTGTACTAACACATCACTAAGGTTTGAATGTGTTCACTTATGGACATGGAAAATAAGGCATCCAAATTGTTTTTCAGTTTTTTATAATAGTTTCTTTACCATTAATCTTTAAACCTAAAAACTATATGTAAACCAACCTGGTTGCACTCAAAGTATCCTTCATGTGAGTTTTTTTTGTTTCCATATATTTCTTCAAATCTATAAACACACAAAAAGTTAGATGGTATATTGTCTTTTACTAGAAATGAAGAAGAAAAAAGTCCTAACTGAGAAAATTAATATTCTTGTAACTTTCCCAAAAAAAAAAAAAAAAATTGGAAATAATGATCGATCGAAGTAAAGAATATTCATGCATGGGTTGACATACTAACACAAAGACATGATAATCATCTTGCCATGTCAAGAAGACCATAACATGGACGCATTAACTTGTGTTCTGAAATGAACTTCAACGTAGCTTAATGGTTGGCTACCTCTATCTTAGCTTAATGGTTGGCTACCTCTATCTTAGCTAATATTAATTTTAATTTTAATTTCTTAAAGATTTGAACATTCTCTAACTCAAGTATGGAAGGAATTAAAATAGAACTTACCCTGTCCTTCACATTGTCTACATTTGTCAAAGTTGTCGTTTGGATAGAGAATAAGTCGATGACATTTGGTAAGACTAAAATTTTCGAGGGGCCTATCAACTACCACGTAGCATGGCAATATTTCCAGCCACCATGCCATAATCTGTTTATAGTTAATGACGCATTCAAATGATAATTCACATCTTAAAGCTATTCTCAAGTGTGACTACCCTAACTCCAGGAAACTCAATGCTATTTGGCTCTACCATTCAATTGGTTTATCGGTCTCTTGAGTGTTGAAGATAATGGAGAATATCCTAGAATAGGTAGAGTTGGTTCACGTAACCTCAAGATAGGAATTAGTTTCTATTTCTTAGGATGTTGTTCTAACTTCCCTAAAACCATGTATTCTATTTAATGTGTAATGTGCATGAACAATGTAGAGCGTTCTGCAGAGCCAGACTCTCCTGGTTTAGACTATCTTTCGCAGAGCTGACCAGTGGGTTTTATTTCTTTAATACAAACATTACCATTTTTTATCATGGTATTAGAGCGTCAGGGCTGAGGAACCTGTACGTTGGCTAGTGGGTGGTTCGTTGAACCAAAATCATCGCAATTGTGAGGAAGATAATTGCGACGATTCCGAAATCGTCGCTGGTTATGAGTGTACCTCTGCGACGAGGTCATTGTAGCTACTTCACACATATTTTATTTGTTTATCGTCGTAGAAAAGACGTGTACAACTGCAACGACTTCGCAGAAAATACAGGCAATTTTGCGATGATCATGGAAGCTAACAACAACGCTGTGGATGCGTGGGAAAGCCAAGAACAAGGTTGTAGCTGTCAGAGAAGCTGCGTGGGGAAGCGAAGAACAAGGCTGTAGCTAACAACATAAGGTTGTCTGGAGTCTGAGAAGAAATCCACGGTGATCTGTGTGTGTGATGCGAGATCAAACAACATTGAAGATCAGTGATCTATCTCTGTCACAAATCTGGGGTAAATTTAACATCTTTTACCTGTCGAAGTTTTTTTCTAAATCGCCAAGATGAATAACAATATATATGAAGCATGCATGAACGAGCATAATAAGCTCGATGGTTCCAATTATGCAAATTGGAAGTTTAAGATGCAAACTCTGCTAGAAGCACAAAGTGCTTGGACGATTGTGAATGGGGATGAGTCAAGGCCCGCAGCTGGATTAGCATCGGTCCCAGATTAGGAGAAATGAGAAAGTGGAGCAAGGACAATGTTAAAGATGTCAGTGAAACACTGCATTATACTGCACATCAAAGAAGGTAAGTCAGTTAACAAGCTCTGGGGAATTCTGAAGGAATTGTACAAGATGAGGAATTCAAATCGTCTTTTGTTCCTCAAGAGTAAGATCCTATCCATGAAGATGGAGGAGAATGAAACAATTGCTTCATTCATAGCAAGGATTAAGGATCTAAAAACCAAGTTATCATATATTGGTCATACAATGGGCGATACAGATCTTGTAACCATTACAATGAATGGTGTCACTGATGATTATCAAATGTTCATCAATGGGATAAATGCCAGAGAGAAGATCCTACACTTTGAAGAGCTGACAAGTATACTGATGCAGGAAGAAGAGAGGAGATCAACTCTGAAGCCCCAGAGTGTCAATCTTGCATTGATGGCAAGGAAAAACTTCCACAAAGAGAAAGGAGGTCCACAATAGCAAAACGGAGCAAGTTCACATAAACGGCCAAATCTGACTCAAGGTATGCAACCAAATAAAAACTACTCTGAAACTAAATGTTTTTATTGCGGAAAATTGGGTCATATTTCCAGGGAGTGTAGGAAAAAGAAGTATCATGAAGAACAGTAGAAGCCAAAAAGACATGCAGGTCATCTCGCGAATGGTGATCAGGTGCAGAATTTAAGATTGTTTATGGCAGACTGTGATGAAAATGTTGATGCAGACATGTGGTATGTAGACTCAGGAGTGTCAACACATATGACAGGTGTTATAGACATATTTGGGCACTGCAAACCCAATCACATATGTCCATAAACCAAGGGCTTCTAAACCCCTAAAAGTGTTGTTTCATACCCTAAAATATTAAGGTCAACTGATTACATCACTTCCCAGAAGTTCTCCCTGAAAAACTGCTCAGAACTGGTCAAAACTGGACCATACAGACTGCTCCATGTTGAGGGTGCGATGCATCTCACCGTTACACACAAAGGGTGCGATGCATATTGAAAATCCCTTTTGTAGGGTGCGATGAGCGAGAGCAAATAAATGGCAGAGGCAGTTTGCTAGGTGGAAACCCAAAGAATCTTCTAGAAACTGCTCATATGACACTTACCTCTCTCAATTCGCACAGGGATGAGTAAGAGATTATGAAATCTCCAAGTGTAACCAAGAACTATCAGTGAAATGACACTAATCAAAATCCCAAAAGCTGACTCACCCCCCTGCAAATATCTATATATGGACCCCTCATCCTAGAGATCCAGAGGCTGGAATTTTGTATTTTGTAAGGAAGTGTTGTTGGTTTCTCAGTGAAACATTGTGTTGTTGGGTGATCTAGCTTTTCATGAGGCGAAGAGGGCTTTCATGCTGGGAGGATGGCGCTGGATCAGACAGCTGGGTTGTAATCCTCTCTTCTACTAATAGACACTAGTCTTCCCGGAAACAACAGGGAATAAGCACTGGCTCGAGGATTTTAAAGAGATCAATAAAGGCGCACAGATCTACCTAGGTGATGACAGAAGCCATCAAATCAAAGGGTGTGGGAAAGTTTATGTTATTCTACCTGATGGTAATATCAAACAAATTTATAATGTAATGTATGTGCCTGACATAACAAAGAACTTGATTTATGTATCTATGATTATAGATCAAGACTTGAAAGTTGAATTTTTAAAATCTAACTGCTACATTAAAGATCTGCTAAATGGCACGAAGACAATTGCTATAGAAATCCGAACAAGAGGACTATGCAAGTTGGATGTGAGACCTACACTGGTTCGAGCATTGACAGCAACAAGCCTAACTATAGAAGAGCTTTGGCATCAGAGATTTGGCCACATCAACTACAATGATTTGCTATTATTACAAAAGAAAGAAATGGTAAGAGATCTTCCTATGCTAAAGCAAGTACATAATGACTATGATGCCTGTAATTTAGGAAAAATGCATAGAGAAGAATTCCTTGTTAGAGTTGAAAAGAAATAGAGGGATATACTGGAATTAGTGCACACAGACCTTTGTGGTCCCATGCAAACAAAATCTTTAGGAGGTGCACTGTATTTCCTACTGTTTATTGATTATTGTACGAAGTTTTCTTGGGTGTATTTCTTAAGTAAGAAGAGTCATACATTCAAATACTTTAAGCAGTTTAAAAATATGATTGAAAGACAAACAGGGAAACAGATAAAAATTCTCCACTCTGATCAAGGGGGAGAATACGGGAAGGATGAACTCATCAGATATTGTGAAGATCATGGAATTTTGTAGCAGCTTTCAGTACCCCATACTCCACAGTAGAATGGAGTAACATAAAGAAAGAACAGAACACTGGTGGAATGTGCCAGAAGTATGCTTAAAGGTAAGAATCTTTCAAATGGTTTTTGGGCTGAAGCAGTGAATACTGCAGTTTATGTAAAAAATAGGAGTCCTACAAGAAGTCTTGAGTCTAAAACTCCTTTTGAGGCACTATATGGATATAAGCTTCTAGTAAAACACTTAAGGATATTTGGATGTAAATCATTTGCCCACATACCAAAGGAATATACAAGACAATTAGACTCGAAAGCCATCAAATGTACTTTTATGGGGTATTGTTCATCATATAAAGCATACAAATTATTTAATCCCTCTACTCACAAGATTTTTGTTAGTAGAGATGTTAAATTCCATGAGTAGGATAATGAAGAACCTGATGAGCACTATGATGGATGGGACATTCCATACTTTGAGGAAGAAGAAAGAGAGAACAACCAAGGTCAATAACAGACAAAGGTAGAGGATGAACAGCAACAACGACATCAACAACAGTAGCAACAACAGCAACAACAGCAACAGGAAGAAAAAGTAATTGATGATCAAATAAGGTTTGAAACCACTACCCCACCACTCAGGAGATCAGGTAGGAAAGCTCAAATGCCTACAACATATAGGGAAAATGCTTTTATAACTAGTATGATGAATGTGGTTGAACCATCTAGTTATAAAGAAGCAAATGAATGTAGTGAATGGAAAACGGCCATGGAACAAGAATATGATTCAATAATCAGAAATAACACTTGGGAATTGGTTGAACTTCCTAGAGGAAAACAGACCATAGGTTGCAAATGGTTATATAAACCAAAAATTAATGCAGATGGAACTATAGAAAAACTGAAAGCTAGGTTGGTTGCAAAGGGGTACTCACAAAAAGAAGGGATAGACTATGAAGAAACCTTTGCCTCTGTAGCTAAATTGAACACTATCAGAATGTTAATTGCTTTAGCTACTAAGAAACATTGGATGATGCACCAACTAGATGTAAAGTCTGCATTTTTTAATGGAGAATTAAAAGAAGAGGTTTATCTAGAGCAACCGGAAGGGTTTGTCTAGAAAGGAAAAGAACATTTAGTATGTAAATTGAAGAAAGCACTTTATGGACTGAAACAAGCTCCCAGGCCATGGCATGAGAAAATTGATTCATTTTTTCTACAAGCTGGCTATAATAGAAGCAAGAATGACCCTAATCTTTACACCATGAAGATGAACAAGGGTGGGTAGTGTTGATTTCATTATATGTAGATGATTTGATAATTATAGGTGATGCTACATCTTTAATTGATGAAATCAAGCAACAGATGTCACAGATGTTTGAGATGAAGCACCTTGGTGAACTCAGAAACTGTTTAGGACTTGAGATCTAGAGAGATTCAGGTCAAACATTTCTGTCCCAAGCAAAGTATGTCAAAGGCCTGTTAGAAAAGTTTAGAATGGATCAGTGTAAGCCTGCACCGGTACAATTACAGCAGAACATCAAATTGTAGTGTGAGGATGGCTCAAAAGCGGCGGATGCAACACTGTACAAACATTTGGTTGGGAGTCTGATCTACCTAACCACCAATAGACCTTATTTGGCTTATGCAGTCAATGTGCTAAGCCAATTTATGTCTAAGCCACTTGAAAGCCATTGGAATGCAGCGAAAAATATTTTGAGGTATCTACAAGGTACTGTAGATTATGGAATTATTTACACTGACTCTTCTGATGTTAGATTGGTAGGATTTGCATATTCAGATTGGGCTGGGAATGTAGATGATCGCAGATCTATAACAGGTTATGCATTCAGCCTTAGATCCGGGGTGATCACATGGAGCAGCAAGAAGCAAAACATAGTCTCTTTGTCCTTAGCAGAAGCAGAGTATCAAGCCATGTGTGTAGAAATGTGTGAGGCAGTTTGGTTGCGGAGACTTCTCCAAGATGTTGGGAAAGAACAGGCAGTCGCAACAACAATCAGATGCGACAATCAGAGTTCAATCAAGCTAGCCAATAAGCTGGTGTTTCACAAAAACACTAAACATATTGATACTCAATTCCACTTTGTCAGGGAGAAAGTACAATCTGTAGTTTTTAACCCTGTACAGAAATTACTTGCATACGAATTCTAAATCACAGGAAAAAATAAAAATGCGAGAGCATAACACATAAAACACATGAGATTTCCCACTGGATCTCAAAACCGAGACTACCAGCTTGATTTTTCATTATGTTCCTTTCAATGTTACAATACATATTTATAAATGTCAAAGCCTCCAATACCATGGACCGAAAAACATCGCGTCCAAAACCATGGACTGAAAACCATCGCGTCCAAAAAACATGTGCGAAAATCATGCACAAAACCATAGGTGGGTCCGCCCAACCTAACATAGGGTCCAAAACCAAAATTTTCCGGGGTGCTGCCCCGGACCCCATAAAGTGGGGTTACGGGTACCCCTCAAACCCCCTGTTAACTATGTGAAAAGAATATAACACAATCCAAAGAAAATCATCTGGAATATTGTAATACATGTGATAATGTTGCAGACATTTTCACTAAGCCTCTTGGAAAAGTTAAGTTTCAAATGTTTAAGGAGATGTTAGGCATATTTGTGAACCCATTCTCCATTAAGGGGGAGTGTTGAAGATAATGGAGAATATCCTAGAATAGGTAGAGTTGGTTCATGTAACTTCAGGATAGGAATTAGTTTCTATTTCTTAGGATGTTGTTCTAACTTCCCTAAAACCATGTATTCTATTTGATGTGTAATGTGCATGAACAATGTAGAGTGTTCTACAGAGCTAGACTCTCCTGGTTCAGACTCTCTTTCGTAGAGCTGACCAGTGGGTTTTATTTCTTTAATACAAACATTGCCATTTTTTATCATTGAGGACGACAAGACACTCACTCAAACATATGGTTAATTTGAACCAAATTCATAACAAGTTTCGTAAAATCTTACTATCTCAAATAAATTAATATGAAAATTAATGTCATTAGTGTTTAAAAACATATTTATATGTAATTGAGATATAAGCTATATATAAAAGAAGTAGTTAAGAGCTCGCAAGTAAAGGAAATTGGTTAACTGTCCAACACTCAAAGGTATTTGGCAAGAGTGAAAGTTTGCCCCCTTATAAACTAGGTGGTGTGATTTTCCTTGAATTATAGTGTGCTTTTCTTTAAATAATAATGATGATTCAAATTGCATTCACAGATTGTAGCGAGTAATAATTGTCCTTGTTGCCAGACAACTCGGTTATGATATTCAACCAACATAGATCCATCTTTACTCCGGATCTACCAAGAGTCGAGATTGATCAAATCTCTCAACATGCAAGCCTCTTTTTGATTGCAAAACTTGATGAACAAATTGTATTTCTAGAGATTTGATTCCTTTTTGGTAGATCTGGACTTCAAATGGATCAACACACTAATAAAAAGTTTTAACTCTAAGAAATTTTTAATTTTCACTTGTTTCCTATAACATATAGAATTATTTTGTTATTAATAATTTTCAAAATATTACGTTATTTATTAAAAAAAAATTACTCAACATGCACATTGAAATATTGATTTATAACACACATTAAACTAATTTTTTATTATTATTATGGTGGTGTATGAAGTCCTATTAAAAATGAATATATTTCCACATCTCTCACAATGGAAAGTGAAAATATAAAAAACTTAAATAACTTTATTTTCTCTATAAAATTATATTTTTTATAACTAATAGTAAATTTCTTTTGTTATTAATATATTTTTGTTTTAACATGTCAACTAGATATATCAATGAATTACACCTCATGTAATATCAATAATATTATTTTACTTGGAGGCATGGTATTACACATTTTTGTCTTTGACTAAAAATTTATGTCATTTATCTATAGTTTAACCATTGAGAATTCAATTTATATTAATTTTTTATAATTATTTAAATTTATTTATTTGTAAGATGATTAGTTGAGGTCTTATTATGGATTTTTAATAACTTCCATTTCTACTAGTTACCAAATTTATTGTTTTAGTTTTATTTCTTTTTTATTTAATTTTCATTTTTTTAGATTTTTTTTGTCTTGTCTCTAATATTTCCATTTTCATGAATTATATTTTTTTCTCCATATTTTCATTTGAAAATGACTTATTATTATATAAAGTGTATATAATGATGGTGATGATGATTAACGTCCACTAAGACCAATGTGGTCTATTGGACCTCAAGGAAAAAAAAGAGAGTCTAATTGTCATTCTTCAAAATTTTGTTTTTGTGGTCAAGGAGAAGGGAAAGAAGCGCTCCAAGATCGATATAGTTGGGCTAACTTAGTAACTCAAGAAGATTGGAGGTGTGGCTGATGATTGGGAATTGAGAGTGGATGTGGGAAAGAGTCGGGCAGTCTAAAAGGAAGTCCTTTTCATCTTCCACCTTCTTAGTATCACAAATCTGATAGATTCTATTGTCCCAGGGAGTCTTGGGAGTAGACCATTGTCTGGTCTCACTTCGAAGCTCGTGAGAATTAGTTCTTATCCTAGCGATGTTCATTTTCTTCTTAGTGTTGGTCAACCTAGAGAGATAATTATGGATATCAAGGGTGGGGTTGATCACCTCCTTATAGTATCTTAGCTTCCTTTTGCTCTCCAACTCTTTACCATCCCACATATTGTCCTTAAAATTGGAGGTAAGTATTTTTATACTATCCTATAGTCTATATTATATATATTATATATATATATATATATATATAATGATGATTAATGTCCACTAAGACCAATGTGGCCTACCAGGTCTCAAGAAAAAAAAGAGAGTCTAATTATCATTCTTCAAAACCTTGTTTCTATGATTAAGGAGAAGGGAAAGAAGCAATCCAATATTTCTATAGTTGGGTTGGCTTAATAATTCAAGAAGATTTGAGGGGTGGTTGATGATAGGGAATTGAGAGTGGATGTGGGCAAGAGTCGAGCAGTCTAAAAGGAAGTGATTTTCATATTCCACCTCCTTAATATCACAAATCTGACAGATTCTATCATCCCAGGGAGTCTTGGGAGTAGACCACCGTCCGGTCTCACTTCGAAGCTCATGAGAATTAGTTCTTATCCTAGTGATGTTCATTTTCTTCTTAGTGCTGGTTAACATAGAGAGGTAATTTTGGTTATCAAGGGTGGGGTTGATCACCTCCTTATAGTATCTGTAGTGTCCCACCTTGGCAAGGTTAGTTTTGTGACACTTAGAGAGGGTGATTTTGATGTAATGATATAATATTATGCATGACAGACTTATGTACATGCTTATATGATGTAGACCTAGTTGGATCACCTAGTTGTTATGTGCTTATGATAATATCTATGGTTGTGTGTATAAGAATTGATTTTGGTTAAGAACATATTATTGATGTTTTTCTTTTAATATCCTAGTTGGGACATAGGTGCATGACATGGATGGTGATCCAGGATTGAGACACAGATCCATGGATTATCATAGTTATGTGGAACATATGGTTAATTATGGTTTATGGATGATATATGATTTATATGATTATATATGCATAATCTTGTACTAAGCAGGAAGTGGCAGGGGACCTGGTTATTTACAAACAAGGATGCTCAAATTATAAATGATTGTGGAAGTCACGATACATGATTTGTATGATTATATATGCTTAATCTCTTATTGAGCAAAATGTGGTAGGGAACATGGTTATTTGCAAACAAGGATGCTCAAATTATAGATGATTGTGGAAGTCATGATACATGATATTTATGATTATATATGTTTAATCTTATATTGAGAAAGATGTGATAGGGGACATGGTTATTTGCAAACAAGAATGTTCAAATTATAAATATATGCAGAAGTCATTTCTCCATAACCAAAATGACTGCAGAAGTCATGCACAATCTTTGGTAAAATGTGAATAAGTTAATTATGAGATTCCTTTGATCTATGAGATTGTGATGTGTACAGGTCTTGGAACAAGGCCTTACCAACGAACCATAAGATGGGTATGAGCTCACAATTAGTACTTTAAGGTGAAGCACAAAGTCTCAAAGTAGAGTAGATGACAAGCCATGGAAATTAGGGTGCGGAGTCCTAAATCCATGAAAGATAAAGACGTGGAGTTTTGGATCTATAATCAAAGGATTAGGGCGTGAAGTCCTAAATCCATGAAAGATAAATATGTGGAGCCTTGGATCTATAATAAAAGGTTTGGGACACTAAGTCCTAAACATTTAAAAGATCAAGGTGTGGAATCTTGGATCCTTGGAGTAGATGAGAGCCCGGAGTCCTCAATCTACTAAGGAACAGAGACGTATGCAATAGGGATGCGGAATCCCTATTCTCCGGAAGAAAAATACCACTCATGGGCAGATTAGGGATGAATTTCCTTAATAAAATCCCATTTTTGATAGTTCTGGAGTGACTTTCTAAAAATAGAAAGTCATGTCTAGCATCTTAAGTATGACTTTCCAAAAATAGAAAACCACCTTCAATCAATGGGTAATAAAGTATAGTTGAAGGAAAATCACTTAACTTATCATTAATCAATCCTAATAGTTCAATCTCGACTTAACCCTCAATATTATTATCTTTTATGACACTATGATATTATTATTAAAAGGGAATTACAAGTCACCTTCATCTCCTCTCTTTTTGATGACTCTCATGGCTCTATGTAAATATCTCTCTCTTTTAATAATACATTACACTCTCTTTTATGAACTCGTCAAAGAATGACATATTCCTCTTGCACTCATTAAAGACATCTCATAAAAGATTCCTCTTACTGTTAGGTCCCTATACTACTAGTGTAACCCCTTATTGTTATTAGTGCAACCCCCTTATTGTATTATTGTGCTCGTATAGTCCCCATGTTGTTATTATTATGCCCCATAGAAGCCCATTATTGTTATTATTGTGCCCCTACAATATTATTGTTATGTAGGCTATGATTGTATTGGGACCCCTTAGACTCCTATATATAGAAAGGAGGTCTTGTCATTTGTATCATCGAAGAATTATTCATTTCTGTAATGTAAATGAGGTTTCCCCCTCAAAGAGGCTAATTTTTAAGTCGTTGATCTATTTTTTCTATCTTTTTCTGAGCTGGTTTAATAACATTTGGTATCAGAGCTTTGGATTCTAGGGTTTCGCTACTCCAAACAAATCATAATGGTATTTTTGCTATAAGTTTTCTGCTATGAAGTTTCAGAAACTAAAAAATAAAAAACCATTTGATCCAAAATCACTCTAAACCTCAGATTTGAATTTCAGATCTTGTATCGCTACATTTTCAGAAATATGATCTAAGGAAGTTACGGTTTTTGCAAGCTCCAAAATTCCATCTCAAAGAGGTCATCGTGGAATTTTCGCTATAATTTTTCTATGAAGATTCAGACTTTGAAATTAAAACCCATTTGAGACGAATTCTTGGTGAAGCTCGGGCCTGAATTTTAGATCCTGTTTCTCTATATTTCGGGAGATATGGTCCAAGACATTTAGGGTTTTTTGCAGGCTCCCGAATTACATCCCAAATAGATGACCTTGGGAAAATCATTATAACTTTCTCTTTGAGCATCAGATTGAATTTTCGTAAGAAGTTACAGAAAGAGGACGGACTTTACTTTTTTGTGTATTTTTTTAGGTCTGAAGGTCAAGACAGTGACACGTGGAACTTCGTACATATTCTCTCTACTGAAAAAGTATATAATTAGGTCATCTTGGGAGATTGGGCATAACTCTTTCTTGGAGAATCCAATTTCTATCAGACTAGTGGCATTGGAAAGAGGATGCATAAGGCTACTGTAGGTTGCAATTTTAGACCTTGGAGATTCGAAATTTAATATATACAACAAATTCAAGTTTGAGCTGCTAAAAAAAGAAAGGATTACTTGAATCAAGAAAATAGAAACACCTAGTAAGCAAAATTGGATGGATGATTTGGAGAATGTGATCCAAACCAAGATAAATAGTTTTATATCTACCATGGAGGCAGATTTGAAGAAAGGCATGGAAGATTTGAAGAAAGACATGGAAGGTTTGAAAGAAGGTGGGGCAAAACTGCTACAAGAAATGCCTCCTAATGACGAAAAGGTAGTAGAGGAAACTCATGATGAGAAAAAAACAAATGTTAATCATGATTTCATAGAATCTAACATTGAATTGAAGACCCACCATATTCGAAAGATTGATATGAGGAAGTTTGATGGCAAGGATTCCATAACATGGATACTATATATGGAGAATTTTTTTTTTTGATCTACATGATGTGCAACTGTTACAAAAGGTACGTATTGCATCTTTATATTTAGAACCGAATCAATTTTTATGGTATAAAATGATTTGTTGTTGTAAACCACTTGTCACCTGGTCAATATTCATGGAGGAAATGATAGCACATTATGAATATACAAAGAGCAACATCTTCTTTAGCCAATTGATAAATCTCAGACAAAAGGATTCAATGGGAAAGGACATTGAGGACTTCCAAAAACTGAATATAAGGATAAATGATATTCTAGAGAAGCAGAGGATTGATGTCTTCATAGGGACTTTAAAGGATAGCATTCAACATGAGGTTCGTCTTTGGGAACCTGATTCGTTGGAGAAGGCATTCAGGTTAGCAAGAAAAATTGAAAGCAAAATTATGGGAACAAGAAATCCTACCACTCACAATTATAAAGATGGAAGCGTTGTTGCTCCTAGCCTTCCACAACCTACAAAGTTGACACTATAACAGTTGGAAGAAAAATGAGAAAATTACTTTTGTTACAGTTGTGATAGAAAATACAATAAAGGTCACAATTGTGCTGAGAAGAAATTATTTTACATTGATTGTGAAGAGGAGGAAGAAAAGGATCAAGAAACGTCAAAAGAAGAGGATATACACCAAGAACCAACCCTAGAGAAAGAAGAAATGAATATTACCATATCTTGTAATGCATTGGCGGGAATTACCACTCCTCAAACTCTCAAGATAGAAGGACATATCAAGAAGAGAAAAGATAACCTCACTTTCACGCATAATCGAATGAAACAATAGGCAAATCAACATCGCAACGAAAGAAGTTTTGACATAGGCGACTGCGTTTTTTTATGACTACAACCAGAAAAACAAATGTCCCTCAAGCAAGCTAATAAGGATAATAAATTATCACCAAAGTAAAATGTTCCTTATAAAGTGCTGCAAAATATTGGGACTATGGCATACAAATTGGAGCTTCTTGCATCTTCCCGAGTGTACCCAGTTTTCCATGTTTCATGCTTAAAGAAGGTTATAGATGAGAAGATCTTAGTTCAAACAATATTTCAAGCACTTGACAAGGAAGGTAAAATCATATTGGAATTGGAAGTAGTCACAAAAACAAGAAATTGACAGGTACGAAATAGATCAATTTAAAGTATCTCATTAAGTGGAAGAACTTACTCGCTGAAGGTTCGACATGGGAGGATAATGATTTTATACAGAAGCTCTAGAACTACTCAAGCGTTGAGGACAACATTTTTTGAAGGAGAGGGGCATGTTAGGTCCCTATACAACTAGTGCAACCCCTTATTGTTATTAGTGCAACCCCCTTATTGTATTATTGTTCCCATATAGTTCCCATGTTGTTCTTATTATGCTCCATAGAAGCCCACTATTGTTATTGTTGTGCCCCTACAATATTATTGTTATGTAGGCTCTGATTGTATTGGGACCCCTTAGACTCCTATACATAGAAAGGAGGTCTTGTCATTTGTATCATCCAAGAATTGTTCATTTGTGTAATGTAAAGGAGGTTTCCTCCTTGAAGAGGTTGGTTTTGAAGTCGTTGATCTATATTTTTTATATTTTTGTGAGCTA
>APFE031379837.1:0-22354 GCA_000404065.3 Pinus taeda | reverse complement strand
GCTATAAAAACTCCAAATGCTTAAAATACATTACAATTAAATCTTTAAATGTTATACAAACGACTAGGTTATTAGTACATATTTAATGTACCAGATGAAGATATGAACTTGATTGGGGTGACATTAAAATTTGTGCCACCGACTTCCATTAACGTTCGTGGTTCATGGATCCGACAGGTCAATAAAGAAAGCTGGGATGATACATAGGATGCGACTCCACTCGTTGGAATTTTAAAAACTATCGGATCTCTAGAACTAAGTTTTATAGCCCGTGATTCAGAGTTCACCGTTGTTAGAATCAATATAACAATATTTTCCCAGAGAGAATATGGAATGGATGCAACGTAAAAGCCAGACTATATATGATCATGGGTACTCTCCCCTGGTCTTTCATTGACTTGAACATTTATTTTAATTTTTATAAAGCAGAAGCCAAACTGAAACACATATCAATATTAAATAAGCGGGCGTGTTCGAAGTAGCAACGATTTTGACTTGTATATAAACGTCACGTAGCTAAATGCCATGAGAAGAAGCCAGAAGGTGTTGTAAGAGCTTCAACGAAATAAAAGGAGCAGTAACTGTTCATACATTTCCATGCCCGTGAACGTGAAGCATAATTCGTTCACATTTTAAGTAAGGTCACATTATTACACAAATTTTACTGGTGGTTAGATGTGATGCATTTAAAGAGATAACAGAAATTTAGGAGAAAATGTTGCTATCAATTTTTTGGCATTGTTTTTTAACCAAGTGATTGTTAGAAGATTAAGTTAACTCAATAAAGAGATTGTTAGAAGATTAAATTAACTCATCAATTCGAATCCGAAAAAAATTAAATTAAAAAAATGAAAAACAATAAACTAATAATATTATAAACTATTTTTAATATCATGAACTTTAAAATATCATATCATTTCATTTATAACAATAAAAAAACCACTAACAATAAAATATGCCCACGTACTATAATTTCCCGTAAAGCCCATGTGTAATCGACCAATGCAAAGCCCATGTGCAGTCGACCAATGTATGACCCACAAATTATTATAATAGTCTGGAAGCCGACGCATTTATGGAAACTATAAATGCGGCTTTTATAATATTCTGTGATACATTTAATCAATTCAAGCTGCCAGCGTATTTTTCAATGGAGTTAACAACTATGTGCAAAATAGTCCATATAGTTACACATTAAAAACACGTTTTTAAAAGCCATAAAGATCGGTGCCCATCAAGTGTACGTAGCTCCACATTCAAGCTGCCAGCGTATTTTTCAATGGAGTTAACAACTATGTGCAAAATAGTCCATATAGTTACACATTAAAAACACGTTTTTAAAAGCCATAAAGATCGGTGCCCATCAAGTGTACGTAGCTCCACTCACAATGTGATTTCAAAGAAAGTGGGTGCAACTCTGTTCATAGCCTGTTCGACAACTTTATGACCAAACTATCACCAACTCCATTCTTTTCCCGACTTTAATTTGTCTTTGGATATGTGTTTTCTGGAAAGGGATTGGACGTTAAAGGAAAACTTAGGATCCTACAAATCACACAATCTCCTATCACATCAATTTTGGTGAGAAATATTTACCAGTGTTCTACGGGGACGTGTCTCCCAATGTCACGCGCTCAGGCCTATGGTAGTCTTTCAATCACACTTTGCAAGGTGTAGCACCACTGAACACCTTTTTTTCACCAATACTTATGTTCATGGACTACGCCTAACCACTTGTCTAGTTAGTTTGTTTTTCTCAACCAAGTATCATTATTGTTCCTTTATACTAATGAAAACCCATACACATTCATTATCCACAGCAATTATACACGAAGAACACAATTGCACACTATAAAGGGAGGGGAAACTCCTTGAACAATGAGTCTACCCAATTTCAATATATTATACAACTTTACAATGTTTACAAGTATACTTGGGAACACCAAGTTTCATACTTAGCCAATTTTACAAAGGCCACACCTTCGTGTGTGAACCAAGTTCCTTGCCCGAGTTGGGCGGGCGCGCCCTCACGGGCACTGCCAACCGCACTCCTCAACCGAACTCCGTGTCATATTCTTCACCTTTGCACGACAAGCGGGTGACCTCACCCGAGTCTCCACCGCGTTCATCTTGCACGAAGAGTAGGCAACCTCACCCAAGTCTCCACCCGTGTTCACCTTGAACGATAGGCAAGCGACCCCACCCAAGTCTCCACCCGTGTGTCTTCACCGAACGGTGGGCGACCTCACCCACACCTTCACCCGATAACCAACCTTCTTGCGTTCATTGTGTAGCGCTGCCCAAGAGCGAGCGCATAAGAACTATGCCTCCTTGTTGCAGCCTTCACCCTTTTCGCACTTCCTCTTGATCATCAAATGCTCATCCTTCGAATGCTTGCTCCAAATGCTCCAATGCCTTTGTTACTTATATGAGTGGTTGGGCAAGTCGAGTTGCCCAAGCCGACTCGTCCACCACGTGCCAAACGCCCTCACATAACACCAATACACAAGGTCAGCCATCAAACTTTCACCCGAATTGTTGTTCTATGTGAGTCGGCCCGTGGGTATGTCAAACATGTCTCCACGCTATAAACAAACAATCACTCATCCACCTATGCACATTACTTCACTTGTAACTTCGTACATTTTTGGACTTGGATGCTTGCACTTCGCACGGAGGGAGTCAACTGAACCGTAGGTCCTTACACAGAAGGTCGAGTGCGTGCACCCCTTGCACCCCACGCACCTGGGACAAGGGGACGTCTGGGGAAACATTTCCCCACGTCCCCCTTTTGGGGAGACGCAAGGGGGGGACGTTTCCCTAGTGTGGGGGATGCGACTCCCCAAAATGGGGATGCCTGGGCATCCCCCCTCAAAAAGGCACCCTCCCTTAAATTTGCTTGTAAACAATGATTTATGACAGGGGAAACCTAGTTTTTGATCACATTGCCCCTAATGCTATGCAATTCATGATAATGTTAAATTCTTAAAGTAAAAGTGACATTCTCCTTTATCTTCAACTTTCATCCTTTTACTTAAATTTTTAACATTACCATGAAATGACTCAGGATGTTTGAGAGTGGTTCCAACCTCATTGGATTGCATTTGGAGAAAGTGGAATTTTAGATCTCACTCAAAATCCAGCAGACTTAATAGTTTTTCAGGAATTCAAGATTCGATGGATTGCAATGTTTCCATTGCATTTTGTCATGTACCAAGGTATGGAATTAGTATTTAATCAAGAGCACCAAGCCCTCTATGTACTTTAGAGTGATTTTTAGACTCATCACTCCACTATTTTTGAGTTTAGTTATATCGATTTCCTATTCCAGTCTTTCAATTTCAGTATCTATTATAGTCTATTTTGCTTAGTACGAATTAGATTCTAGAATGATGAATGATGAATTTTAATTTTAAATCAATTTAGAATCTAGAATGATGAATAATGAATTTAATTATTAAATCATTGTAGATTCTAGAATGGTGAATAATGAATGATGAATATGTTTCAAGGTATTTCATTATTGAATCCCATGGTCTATGGATGAATCATGTATGTATTAGTAAGGATGATGAGTATGGATAAATGTATTTCATTACTTAATTCAATTATCTATGTATCATTGTATTTATGCTTTCATTATTGAATATGAATTCATTATTGATATTTGATTTGAATATATTTATATATATATTATATATATATTATATATATATATATATATATCATATATATTAAAAAAAATCGATACCTCGATGTCCCCCGTCCCCCCTAAATTTCCCTAAAATTTGAGGGTACTCCCACACGTCCCCCTTGTGCATCTCCCCGCACCCGCATCTCCCCGTCTCGGAGGCTTGGTGGAACATTGGTACTTACCATTAATACATCCCTAAGAGTACCCATTACAGTACTAGATCATATGCAAAATGGTGAAACATGCTCATACGTTGAGTCATGCATCTGCTGACTTATCCAAATTTTGTCAACCCAGCTTTTTTGTGGCAATGTTACCTATATGCCATGCTCTTGGCCAAAGTGATGGCATGCAAATACATGATACCATGGTTCTTGGAAAGGAAAAGAGGAAAAGCATAATAATTAACACACAAACCATAGGATTTGTTGCTCTTCTCTATTGATCACACAAACTTGATTCTTACAATGAACCCAGTGAGGGGTATTTAAACCTTTTTCGACTAGCCACTCGCCTAAAATAACTTCACATGCACAAACACTCTAAATTCAACTTTTCTCAAGCTATAACTTAACTTGAACTCACTCGACTTGACTTAGTGAATTGACCCTCCTCAATTTAGCCAGTTCTGCCATGTGGGAGTAATTACAATTTCCAACACCCCCCCTTAATTATGACAGTATGACTTAACATAACTCAAACATGATTTAAATTGACTCAACATGACTTAAGTATGCACACTAGGTTTACAATAGAAATTGAGTCAATTATCACTCAAGCATGCGTGTTGGTCTATGTCTCAACTAGGCTTACAATGACTCAAAATTTTTATAATTTTGCATTTTCTTTTTCTTTTCATCCAACTACTATATCCTTAAAATTGTTTCATTCTCTTTTACATATTCTTACTGTAGCATTTTACTTGTTGTTGTAATGTTTCTTTGAATTATCTTGAATTTGTGCTAAGAAACAATCTAATCATGTCTTCTACAACTTTCTCTTCAAAGATTCGTTTACTTCATCATGAATTGATGAGATCGCATGAGCAAGTTGATGTGAGTAGTTTACTTCATGCAAAAGACGAGATGATGAGGGGTGGGAAGAGTTCTCTCTGCTTTGAATATTTTCAATTTCATCATGGATAACCTCACCACCTTGTGTCAATTGAGGATATGACCCATTGGATGAAGAAACAAAAGAACATGGAGTATCTCCATTGCAAGTGGATGCGTTCCGAATGGTAGGGCTCAAGGGCTAGTGAGGTGAAGGGGAAGTTTCAATATGAAGTTATTCTTTGACCAAACCTGATTCTAGATCTAGATTAAAATCTTCATGAGGAACTGAAAGATCATATGGTGAGCTTGGGCATTCGTCATGATGTATGAAAGCATTAGAATGATCACTGGCCAAGGCTGGGGTTGATTGAAAGAATTGATTGTATTGGATTTTCCACTGAGATTAGAAGATTGAGAATCATTCAAGAATGAAAACTCATTTTTTTGACGTGGACAATTTCAAAACAGAGCAGAAAAATTGATAGTGTCCTTACCTTTCTACTCCTTTACCTATAAAATGTGACTTCCTTGTGCCTGATCGTAATTTGAGCCAACATCTTGAGAATCAATAGAGTGTCAAAAAATGGCTGGTGAAGTAGATTAATCAAGTGAGTCATGGTACAAGGAGCCACGACCTGTAGATGATAGAGCATGGTCAAGATCCAGATCAGATTCGAGACTCAAGTTATGAATGGTAGCATCCTCTGTGGAATGAAGGATTGAATCTTCATCATAGGCTTCATGAGCCATTCTGTAATTTCCTCCATTGAAGCGGGAAATGAATGAGAAGATGGAATGGAGATTTTATTCGCAACTTTCCAAGTTTCATGATCACCACAAGGAGGCACCCACATTGGGACTGAAAAATGAGGACGACAAGGAATGAAAGGGGTAGGAGGCTCCTCCTCTTCTATTTGAGGTGCCTCGCGATTCGCAAGTTGGGGAAGCAAAAAAATCATGAGGTTTAGGTTCATCATATGAAGAGACAAGAACCAAGCACTCAAAATCTTGTTTCAAGAAATCCCAGTTCAAATATTCTTCCTGAATTTCACAGCAAAGGTGAAGGAATCGATCATAAAAATTCTCAAATCATTCGTTAGGCTCCATTCTTAAGAGATTAATTCTTCCACAAACATATCGTTAGTTATACTTACCGAAGGCTTGATGGAGCTCCCTAAGGAAATGACGAAGGGAATGGATGGAAGTAGGTGGCAAGGTATGGCACCACTGATGAGCATGACCTTCAAGGGTGACGAAGAAAAGAATGCAAGCAAACTCTTCATTATAGATTTCGTAAGGTTCATGAAATTGAAGAAAATCATAAATGTGCCTAGTTATGGGCGTTTCGTCCTCATCGTTGAAATTTAGCTTGGACAAGTGATTGAGAAGCTCATCAAGGGGTGAAAATTGATCAAGGGAAAAATTGGAGAAACAACCCAGGAGTATGATTTTTGTATGAGCCATTTAGATAAGAGATTCAAACTAGATGCAACGGGCTCATCTTGTCATCCATTTTAGATAAGAGATTCAAACCAGATGCAACGAGCTCATCTTATCATCCATTTTAGATAAGAGATTCAAACTAGATGTAATGGGCTCATCTTGTCATCTAGCCCTCCTTCTAGCACCATTCTGTTGATGGTGCTGGAAACCTGACAACCAAGGTGATCTCCATGTTATGAGTTCCCTACTAGAACTCAAACCATTTGGTGTAGGAGCCCCATCTGGTATTAAGGCTCAGTTTCCATATACTTAGAGATATGCCTTGTCTCTAGCTGTCAGCATGGAAGAGTGATGCAATGATATCTTTGAACAAGAAGGTAAGTGTGCACCACAACTGTGTCAAGGTTCTCTTACTCAAAAGGGGGGAGAAAGTGAGCCTCTATGTGAGAGGCAATAATACCACCCAAGAGGAGACACACGCGAAACAAGAATGTTTGCTAAGCATTCAGAGGAATAGTCCACATCGGATGCAAAAGTCATTAAAACCAAAGTACATGGAAAGATCCATCACCCATCCAGTGAAATAGTCCACAACGGATGTGATGGTCATTATAACTAATGAGTGAGAAAGGTCTGTCTAGTATCATGCGGAGTAGTCCACAAGGATGAGACAACAGTGATAACCAATACAACACATTCCGAACAAGGTAATCACTAAACCAACTGAAATAGTTCAACTATCTTAGTACATGTGAAACAACATGAATTACAAATGCTGAAATAATAGTATTACAAACATCCACAAGTCATGCATGGAAACATGTTGGCCTGAACATGCTTTTGTATTAAGCAAAAGTTCCAAGACACATATTTACATCATACATCACCAGCCCTAGTACTAGGACACTGGAGCCAGTCCTCACTCCTCAAAGAGTTGACTGAAACTCTTTATTCTTTGTGACAGGAGCCAAGGTGAAAATTCCTTTGCTCATACAATGAGGGGGTATATATAACCAAGGGTGATGCTTGACCCTTGTGACTCTTCAGCTACCCTCATGAATGTGAAACTTCCTAAGAATTTTCAGCTGACATGACTCTTCATATTCACATTTGTCCGTTAGACTTCCACTTTACATTACATTCAATTTACAATGGAAATGGCTCATAGTAATGATGTGGCCTTTGGAAACTCATGACACGACTTGACATGGCACTGATGACATGGACTAGATTACTGAGGAGGCAATGTCAAGCCAATGTTGCTGTTGAGTGATAGATGTGTTTTTGGATGTGCTTCCTCTTCTCCTCTTCATAGCTTGATTATGTGGTGTCTTTAATGATCTTTGGTCTTCGGAGGTAGTTGCATGCATGCATTCTCTTTGCTTGTACTTGATAAACTTCTTCGTTTGTCTATTTATAAGTGATTCTTCTAACATGTTCACTCCTTCTTCTCCTTCTTCATCATCTCACCATGATCTAACAGTGTACCTATTCCCTCCAAGGGTTATGCATCAAATGGAGTCTTCATCTAATCTTGATCTTCTATCATACCCTGGGTTCTTTTGTCTCCTTGTCTTTTCTCCTGAGCTCCTTGACAATAATATAACATGTCATCCACCTTCATGGCCACTGAGATACAAAATTGCACAGTGTAAGTGGGCAGTGACTGATGTGGGATGAGGCCCTGGGTGGACACATATGTGAAGTTTCAGGAGGCAAGGTGGACTAGGAAACTGAGATGCACAAGGGAACAAAATGAGCAGTTTCTAGAGACAATGGGTTCTGGGTGAGGGAACGACACTGGAGAAAGACACAGAGAATTTTTGGATGCGAAGGAAGGCTGGGATTTCTGTGCATTGCACATTTCCAGCAGGCAAGGCAGAATATTGAGGGTTGTAAATGTGAAGTTTGCAGTTCACGAAAGATGGATGAAGCTAGGTTGCTAGGGAAACTCCAAAATTTGGCTAAGTGTGGGATCAGTGGAACTGATGTGAATAGTGATAGATATTTGACTATTAATGAACACTTACTGATACAACATAAACCTTCCAGTGTGGCTCCAATGACAGACTTTACGAGGATAAAGATGACACTTGTGCAAGAGTGCATCAAATGGGTGCGAAACATGTCTATGTGATGATAACAACCCATTCTCATAAAGATTTACCATTGGAGCAAAACAACTTCCTTTTGCATGAAAGGTAATAATCCCCATGCCCAAATATGACACATACTATATAAAGATAAAAATGTGAATGACTCTTAAGATTTAGGAAGGGAGCTTGAAATCATGAGCTTGCCAATAAGTGGCTAAGGAATCACCAATCACAGGATCCATAGTAGGCTCTGAAATTCAAGTGTAGGCCAAAAGTTTGGAGGGTGTTGCAGCCACTACAACATGACCATTACATAATTATTACACCAACAAGATATAAATTCACTCTACATTAAATCCACACTTTGGATAAAATCATTGTACTCAAACCATGACCAACAATTCGATCCACAATTATTTCAACAATGAAAAATATAACCAAGGCATATAGATAGTACATGGCTTTATCCTTTGTACATCATATTCATTCACTCTTGCAATACAAATAATTCATAATACATATTTTCATATAAACTCAATGCATAACCTTTAACATACTTTGTCCATTCACAAAAATTCTTTATTGATCTCTACAGAACTTAGATCTCTATCATTTGACCCCTACACATCATAAACCATTATTTCCTCTTTGTACTATACTTGGTCTAATGAAGCATTTCCTGTAGCAAATATTGTTAGCTTACAAATATTCTAATGCTCTATATCTACAATATAAGTGTTAATACAGATTGTCATCAATTTTACCACTATTGAACAAAGCATAATAGCAATCACAACTTAGCCTCTACCATATAATACTTCAATCAACATGTCTCTAAAAATCACATTCTATAATGTTAAACCCATACTTTTTGTCTCTAAACTCATGATCAATCTTCAGTTTTGGCTTTAGTTGCACCATTACAGACTCAACTTCTCTGAACTGTAAATAATGTTAAATCAACAAGAATTTCCCTCTGCATCAACAAAAATTGGCCCTTTGTAGGAAATATTCCACTACAACCACACTTGTTCGTACACACTCGTCAAAAAACAATCTCAATCAACACATTGATCCATCAGTCGCAAAGCACATATGCACTTTGAGCTTCATATTTTCCCCTTGCATCAATACTCCTATAGCAAGTATATCTCTACCAAGTCTATTTTATATCACATATATTTCAATTAATCCCCTACTTCTCTACATCTATGGACTAGTTAGTAGGACAATTATGCACTAGGCTAACAATTCTCAATTTTCACTTTCATACTCATTCTATATGCATGTTCATTCCATATTGTAGCAACACCCATTCTAGAACAGTAAAATACAAACAAACACATTGATCACATCACTACTCAAAGCTCAGAATGATCACACTCAAGTGCACATTGACTCATCTCTTTAGGTATTTATAATCTTTCCTCCTTGTGATTTCCACAAGCAAAACCATTGGTTAGTTGATGGAATTTGTTGATTGGATCAAGTAGATGTTAAACCCCTTCAATCACATCCTTACCTTGGGAAATTCAATGGTTTGGACCATAATTTTTTTAATTTTCTTCACCGAAAGGCATGTTCGTGAGGATAAGATTGTATCCTAGAGAAGATCTTTCATAGGAACAACATGGGACACCTAGTGCATATATTGTATCTTTTGTCCTTCCATAACTTTCTCCTAGAGAAGATACTCTATCGGAGGCAAAATTAATGCCTCTCAACCCAAAAATTCGACATTTATCTTTAATTCATCTCCAACACCTCTAAATCCTATGCAAACATCAAGTACACATTAGTAACATGTCATCATCATAAGATATCACTTTTCTATGTGTTAGGGTCCTATATTATAGGGATCTTAGTCATTTCAGTCTTTGTATTCATTTGACGTCAATTTGTAAATCTTAGTCTTGTTTTCATGAGTATTATGGTCTAAGTCTATTGTGAATAAGAGGTCTAGATTTTGATTGAGTGTCATGCAAAGTCAAAAGGGTCTATTTTCTGAAATCTAAACTGTAATGTCATGAAAGGCCATCACTAAAAGGGTAATCATAAGGGGTCACTAGTCAACATGAAAGAGTATTGAAAGGTCATGTAATGAAATATTTCATTCATTGTTATTTATTTAGTTGAGTCATGTTAGTTATGGGAATCGATTATGGTCAATCATGTCATATTGCCATCATTTCAAAAACACCACTTATCTATTTTTCACATCAAAAACTAAGTCATAATTTCCCTAAAGAGGATCCTAGAAGTGTATGAAGGTTTTAAATGTGCTTCTTCACCCTCATTTCTCTCATTCAAAGCACATTCTTTTCTTTGAAATGCTTTGGAGGTTGACAAGAATAATGTTGCATGTCTGCAAGTTAAAATTAGAGGATGTTGCACAACTGAGAGAATCACTGCACATTTCAAGGAATCGTCAAGCCAGACATGAGTAAGGGTTTCTATTGTTTCTATGAGAATTTTTGTGTTGAATGTGCCCTAGTTCATATTTTCAAACTAACGAGAGGCCTCAGATTCCCTCCAACCATCCTAAGTTATGATTGTTGTGTGTTTTGCTGCACAAGCTACTACCTCCTATTGTCCCTAAAAATCATTCTTTTGTTGCATTTAGTGTTGTTACGATCCATACATACCTCTTTCTTGAATTCAATATAAGTAACACTAATCAGATCCTTTTTTGTTGCTCCCCAAAGAATCCCTAATCACTGTTCTAGCACATTTGCTGCAAAAGGAAGATGGTGTTTCAGAGGCATGTTTTACATTTCAAAATTGTTTCATGAATTCATAACCTATTTATGGACATTTCCAGATAACCCATCAACTTAATCCTTTCAAAGAAAAACCAGAGGTATGCAGAACTTCGAGCATTCTGCTTTTGTGCTTCATTTTTGCATGCACATTCACAAAGTTACCATATTTTCACCATATCTCTTAAACTCTATTCCCATTTTCCCTGAAAATTATACAGTATATGCATGGGGGTGAGGTGAATAAACTCAGTAAATTTCAAGTCAAAATGCTTCAAAGTTTTTGAGAAAGGAGCCACTATCGTCTACATCCATTTTTGAAGTTTCTCGAGATTCATGAGTTAGATTTGGCTCAAACATTTTTTGGAGATGAGGTATGATTATAGTAACCTTCTCTCAAAATTTTTGCTCTATTGGACTCACCATTTTGGAGATACACACAAAATACAGTCTGTTGGGTAAGTTGTTCTACAACTAGCAGACATGTTGTGTTTTTGGCCTACATCATCTTTTGACTTGTTGTCTCATGGATTTGATTTCTAGAAGTTCTTTTCATCATGAGAATAGGTATAATAACCTTAGGTTGCATGGTTAGTGGTTTGTTGTAAATGTACAAAGAATAGTAAAAACTCTTATGTTGATCAGTGTGAGCAAGCAAGGCTAATGTTTCATACTCGTTACCAATTTTTCAAGTGAATAGAAGAATGCAGAAGGAATTTGAGAGCGATTCATGTGTCAAACTTTGGTGGTAATGTGTTCCTCTGAGTTATCAATTATATCTTGAAATTCCATGTTTTAAATACATGCCTTCATGTTTGTCTTAAGAATAAATATTTCATAATTCACTACTTTGCTCTGTTTTATGTAAGCTGAACAATTTATCTTTCTTTTTCCTCTTAATGGCACTTAGAGTTCATCTTGTGACCTCATGCTATGAATTTCATTCTCATAATTTTGCACTCACCCTCCCTACAATGAAATCAATTTAGAATACCATCAAAACTTCCTATCTTAACCCTTCCTAAATTACCTTTATCATCCCTTATTCGCTTGAAATAATTAGTAGAAACTAATTCCATGTTGAATGGGTTTATCCTCTCTCACCTGTCTGCAAAACAATAAATCAATTCTCCTCTTTTGATCCTCATAACTAGCCTACTATCAAAGATAATTTAGTCAACTAATTGAATGAGAAGGAAACCTAGTGACAAAGCCCTCTCCAAGGCTAGAAGGGCAAGATTCTAGCATAAAAGTGGTTTTGTGTTACTTTTGTGTTGTAGCGGCTAGAACTACCCTCCAAAATTTTGGTCTTTAAGAATTTCAGAGCCTCCCTTGAAGACATCACTCTATGACTGTTGTTACAGAGTAAAATATCACTGTCACCTTGTCAGTCTCCCTACTGTGTCATAAAGTCACATTCACCTTGACTATGCCCTCTGAAATGGCTAAAAACCCTCTTTGCCTAAGTTATTTGAATCATCGTGACTGTTCATTAAATAACCGCGTTGACTGGCGTAGGATAATGTAACTGTTGCGCTGCTAGCGCGGAAGCACACGTGTTTTCCGCGCTGGTCCAATTTCACGAACATCACGCACTCCGCTTGTATCATTGTGCACTGACCAGACCTCTTCTATAATTGATTTGCGATGCCAGCGTGCCAGCCCCGTTTTGCACCTGCGTTGATCCTGTTTAGGCGAGTTTGTTTTAACAGCCAACCTTCCAGATGACTCCAGACTTGGCTGTTAGCATTGTTGAGGTCGCCATCCTTTCTCTGGCATGTCTGTTTGACTGATCATCCACTTATCTTGGGGGAGAGCTCATCCTTTACCTATTCATGGAGACTCCTTCTCCTTTATAAGCCTCTTCTATTGCCCATGAGCAGCTAGTTTGGAACATATAGACTTTGATTGAGGAATTCTTAGTGCATTAGTGCTGCTCTTTGTAGGCATTTAGTGTGTTGTGTGAGAATTGCTTTTAAGCTTGAGGAAGGTCATGAGTTTGTTGCCTTGTATGTGAGAGAGAGACCTCTTTGACTTGGGAGATCTACTTCAAAGGTGAATGCTTTGAAGACATGCTGGCTGGACCTTACTCTATTTTCTGATTAATAAAGATAGATGACTACTCTTATGGTTCCATTTCCATTTTCCCTATGAATGATTAATGTAAATTGTATCTTTCCTGACTGATACATAGTTGTTTTTAGTAGATTTTACGCTTGTGTTTGTTCTCTCTTTGCTCGTGCAGGTGTCCGTCCACGAAGATAGTGGAGGACTATGATCGGCTGGAGTGAAGGAGCGAGAGGATCATCTCTTCGACGAACGTAGCCTTGGAATCCAAGTAGGTTTCTTTTACCCACTTGTTAATTACAACTAGGAACCTGCGGTGTAGCATTGTTTGATTGTTGCTAGACCCCCTTTGGGCTAGTATGGATCGCCTCTATCCGTAGAGGGGATTTACCTCTCCAACAATTTGGCGACTCCGCTGGGGAGCTTGCTTGTCTCTTTGTATTTCACCTTTGTTTTGATTATTGCTCTTTGTGAAGGTTTTGGGATTGATTTGTTGTTGATTTGTTTCCTGGTTCTTCCTGGGAACTGCTTTAATTGTCTTGAAATCCTGTTGCCTTGGTTTGGGGATTTTTGGTTCGATTTTATTTGTTTTTTAGCCTTAGCGCGTTTTATTTCAGAACAGTTGCGCTTACATCGCACAGTGTCTTCTTTGTCGTTCCTGTCATTGCGTTTATGCATTTAACAGTGGTGCTGACCTTGTTTTTGGGCCAGCGCCCTTTATCCGTGTCCTTCCGCGCTGACAGTGCAAAGTTGCTACAGGCCTTCTTTGTCATCGCTTTGTTGCTGGGGGGTCACCCGCGCTGATCCTATAAAGCTCTTTTTGTCAAAATTGGTTCCCTAAACCTCTTGGTTTGGCTGTCCCCTGCTTTTTCCACTTGGCTTTTGACTTGTTTATTTTGTTTGAGCTGTGACACGCTTGCTCGTGAAGCCTTGTTCCGTGAGGGTTCGTTTGTTGCTTGTTTTCAGTTTTTGCAAAGCCTTCCTCTTTGCTTTCGTTGCTTGATTTGTATCTTGCCACGTCTTTTTCAACTGCTTGAGTATGTGGGAGTTTTTGTTTGACTGGTTTTGAGTCTCTCTTTTGAGAAATTTTTTATTTGATTTCCTTTGATCGTTACTTGAAGGTTTGTCTCAGTCTCTTCACAATTTTGCATCTTTTTGCTTTTGTTTTTGCAAAAAAATTTCCCCCTCATTCGCCGGGGGGGGGGCTAAATTTGGTATGAGTGTTAATCGCCTTTGAGTATTTTTATTTTTTTGGAAATCTCACCCAATTTTCTTGATTTGCACTTGATTGGTTCTTAGATTACATTAGAATCATCTTGTGTTTGAGAATTCTCTGGCATAGATCACACTTGCATAATTAGAATTATCATTTGTGCATAGATTATGTTTGCACACTTTTCAAGTGAATTGTGCATAAATTACAATTACATAGACTACCTTTACCCTTTGGGTGTTTGCCTTCATCTATCGATTTCACATTTCTAGCCCTAGGGCATCTAGTGGCTTTGTGTGTCGAGCCTCCCTTAGGTGTTTTTGGTCTTCTATTGGGTCAGTCGACTCTCCAATCGCTCCCTTGCATTTGCTCGGTGATTGTTGAAAGTGTTTTGGTTGTTTTCCAAGCGATTGCGTTCCTCCTTTGAATTCCTTGTCGTCTTGTTGAGCTTAGATTACATAGTTCATAAGCCCTTGTTTTCCTTTGATTTGGGAAACTGGTTTTTAGTGACTTCGGAATTGTCTTGCGTGTGCATTGAGTGACTCTAGTTCTTTCACTTAGTGTTGCTATCTCTCTAATTCATTTTAAAAGCACTTTTATGTCATTGAAAAGTAAAGCAAACTAGTGTCTTTTGCATTTAATAGTTGAAAGGGAAAGAGAATTTCGTTGTTTTGTGCTTTCAAAAGAAAAGTTTCATTTCCTTACTGTTAGTTGCATTAGGTTGTGTGATTGCTTGAATTCGTTTTGTTTGATTGAAAGATTCTTAACCCTCTTATAGTTACAATTCATCGAACAAAATGATGTTCTTGGGCATGTAGTTGCATTTAAGTATTTTCGAGAGATCATACGGTAGGACCTGAAACTAAAACTTAATTCAAAGATCAACCGTAAAATTAACCAAATTTCTCTAAAAACGCATTGGAACTTAACGCGAATATCTAGAGGTCTAGGCTAGAGACGTGTTCCAGCGTCTTTAAACCTAGTAGCTTACCGTTGAGTGGTTGGGTCATTCCTCCATGGTGAAATGATAAGTGCTAGTACAGATTGGGCTCCCACGTACCGTCGCGTATATATGGGGAGACTCCATTAGGCTTGCATCCTTTATCCATAGGAAGCAAAGTCTGCCACCCTGTAAACCGTAACGCATCGAACAGCATTCGGGAAGATTCACTGTAGTGGTTCTCATACGATTGCCAAGGTGTATATAGCAGTTTTACGGGTTGCTTAGTAAACCTTGTTGCTTAGAATCTCCAGAGAAGTCACTTTTGATCCTTTTCAGACTCTCTAAAAGAAAAGGTGTAAGTGAGCGTCTTGTCACTTCGTGCTCATTAAACATTCGAAGTAGATAGAGTCATCTTTTCATCCTTTTCTTGACTCTCGAAACATGAAAAGGTCAAGTTCAGTTCCTGTGTTTTAAAATTTATTTGGCCTCGATAACATTACCTGGTTAGATCTTGTTTTTTATTACTTAAGTAGGCTTCTTGTTGCTATGGCAACTTTTCCGGGGTTCACCAACCTAAGTTCCCCTCCTGACGGGAATCCTAGTCATTCCCCTCCTCTTGGGAATGTTGGTGCTCCTTATATGGCAACGTTATCCCTTCCAGGGCTAACTGTCGGGTTGCCTGTTTGGTTGTTTTGAACCTCTTTGGTCCCTACCGTGTCGGCTGATACTTCATTAGTCCCTCCACCTGCACAACATCATGTTGAACCTAAGGTGGACCTCTCTCCTTCGACGCCTACTTCTACATCTCCTTCTTGCACTTCGCCTGGTGGAAGTTTCGATTCGATTAGCCAGGTGGCTAAGAAGAAGAAGAACAAGAACAAGAACAAGAAGTCTTCTAAGGGAGAGGTTACAAGTATAACTATTCCTGTAAGTGCACCTGAAGTCGGGCCCCCTTCCGCTCCTCCGCGGAAGGTTAAGTTTCCTTGTCGATTATGCAAGGAGGACCATCTTCTTCATGATTGTCCTGGCATTCCCAGGATCTTAGAAGTATGGTCCCACGATCCGGCCCGCCCCTCATCGTCCACTCACGCCCATAGCGATGTTCCCTCATCAGTTGGGAATGGTAAAGGGAAAGGGAAGATTCGAATCCCCTGCAGGCTTTGTGAAGGCAATCATCCCCTTCACCTTTGTTCGTTCATGGATAAAGCCTCTACTGTTTCGGAAAGTCTCCCACCTCCCCCGCCCCAACTCCCCGTTGGATATCAATGTCTGTCTGCAGCTGCAGATCATTTGCCTCTCGACAATGAGATTGGTTCACATTCTCCTCTTGTCTAGGCCCCTCTTCCCGAACCAGGCTGTGCCCAGCCTATCCCAGACCAACCATTGGTCAGACAGAGTGTCATCCACTCTATTTCGGAAGAGTCAAATTCCCATGTTCTTCTCGTCTCGTTGGATTCTCCTAAGCTCGATGATGGTCTTCCCATCCCAGCCTCTCCGGAGAATTCTGATTCGGTCCCTTCTGAGCAGGGGGGCACCATAGGACCAAGTAGTTCGGTCATCTCCTTCGATTGGAGCTGTTTAACTACCCCTCCCCTTCCATCCCATGTGCCTTTCTGGGTCACCGCCTAGGCCTCTCATATGGCGCTGCCTGGCACTGTGTTAGATGAAGGGGCATCGGTTAGTCTTATGCCCGTTACTACTTGGCGAGCTTTGTGTTCCCCATCGCTTGTACTTGTTGCACCGAATCTCACCGCTTTCGACGGAGGAACGAGTCAACCACTAGGGATCCTTCCAAAGCTGCCTATCACTTTGGGGGGCAAGACTGTCTATATAGACGTCTCGGTTACCCAAGGCCCTTTAGACTTTAGTCTTCTCCTTGGTCGTGACTATGTGTATGCCATGGGAGCCCTTATTTCTTCACTTTTCCGTGTGATTTTCTTTCCACACGATGGAAGAATGGTGACGATGGACCAATTATCGTTCATTCGTCCACAAGCCCCTCCAGCACAATTTCCCTTCCCTCTCGGTTCTCAGCCACCAGTTGCATCTGTCTCACCTCAGATCAACTACATGGCCACCTCTCCCATGCCTGTACCCAGCAATGTCGCTATCGTGCATAGTGTCCTGGGGGCATTGGGCCCTGACTTCCGAGACATTGACCTCCCACTGGGAGCGCCACTCTTGGAAGCCCCGATTTCCGGTTCATTATGATGAAGTTCGGGCGGAGCATAGTTCATTTCCCTCTGTCAAGCTCCCTAAAAAATGAAACAAGGAGTCTCGAGGATAGTTTTGCTAATATATCAACCTCGTTAAAATAATGAAATGGCTTGTATCTGAGGATAGTTCATAACCATTATGTCAACCTCGTTAAAACAATGAAACGTGAGCTCGTGCATTTCGAGCACATTATCATTATGTCAACCTTCAACCCATTTTCAATGGATTGAAGCTTGGGGGGCATGTACCTCGAATTGAGACACGATGCTGGGGGGCATGCCCGTTTCATTTCTCATAAAGCATAGTTTACATACGTGATTCTCATGTGTGTTTTCAAGCCTTCATAAAAATAAAATATATGTGTGTACATTCCGTGACGGGTCGTTTGTTATGCAGTAGATACATCAGATTACATGTGTGTCAAACAGTCGCATAGCATATAAAACACATAATCACGTGAAAAAGATCCATCTAGGAATAAACATAAAGCATATGAAAATAAATTCTTTTCCAAGCATAGTTTGCATGTGTGTGCGTGCTTTTAAGCTTGCCAAAAATACAAAATACATGGATCGCATGTTGTGCAACTGATACATAGATTACATGTGTATTAGACATTTGCATAGCATATAAAAACATCATCATATGTAAAAAGATCCATCCAAAATCGGTATATACATATATATCGTGCGGTACACTAAGGTGCTCAAAAAATAAGTGTACATGTCTCAATAAAACCGACGTCCTCAGTACATCTGAGACGTATGTCTCTCAAAACAGCAGTGGAAATGAAACCTAGGCGTCTACTGTGGTGGATTATGCTCTCTGTAACATGCCACCGCTCGCGCCACCCACCTCAAAAGGCGGTGCATCCTGGGTTCTACACCCACTGTATGGATCTGTGTAGCTAAGGGGACCTCCTCGATCCCCTGATAGTCTGGGACTCCTGCTAGTAACCCCTCCAGGTTGTGGATCACGACCTCTACCTAGTCACCTCCTGTAGGAGCCAAGGCCAAGATGCCAGCGCCTTGCTCCTCCCTCCGTGCCTCCGGAGCCAGGCCAAGGGGCCTCACCGGTCCCATGTCTGCACAGTATAAACATTTATTAAGACATGTACATGAAAAATACAAAAGCATCATAAAAATAAAAATCAAAAAGATCAAGTGTTTTACCTCCATCATCCCACTACTCTCCAGCAGGCAGCGGCATGTCAGGGTCACCAAGGAAGTCGATATCGGTGTACGGCCAGTCCTCGATAAAGATGACCTGGCACTCTAGCCACTCTCGGAAACAAATGCCCCACGACACTGAGCGACCGCCACCTCCACGTGGCATGACCTGGGACCACTTGGTGGCCCTCGTCTCCCGCGCATTGCGTGGCGGGTCCAATACCATAGTCTGCAGCCGAAGGGCCGGCACCCGCTCAAACATGAGTGGAAGCAGAAGAGATCCATAACCGAACTGTTTCGACTCCCCGCATCGACAGTTGTTCAGTTGTCTCTTCATGCTGTTAGTCACAGCTGCCACCCAGTTGAAAATTGTGGGCTGTAAACAATCCAGAGCGAGTAAAAGGTTGGCCTTTGAGGCCTCGTGGTTCGCCAGGCTACCTGCTGCCCACGTCACCAGAAAGAGTATAGTGCGGAGCACTATGTCAGCATGTTCACCGACACCCACTGACGGGATGTTGCACTTCCCGCTCCGTGTTTTGACCGCCTGTGGGCAAACACGAGCCATCAGCTGATCCAGCGTCTCACCACTAGGACGTTGCCCCTCCAGAATGGGAATCGCGCCTCGGTGAGACAATCCAGTCAAAAAATAAATGTCTGTGGAGTCGAACTCGATGTCTCGACCCCGGATGGTGAATTTCCCATCTACTGGGTTCCACGCTCTGATCAGTAACTCCAAAAAATCTGGCTGAGCTCTCAACCGCGGAGTGAGGAAGAATTTCATTAAACCGCATGCCCGCATTGCGTTACGGCCTCCGGCATCGGCAAATGCAGCTATATCGGCATTATCGTGATCTCTCTCTTGCCATGTGAAAGCCATTTTGCCCTGCAAGATCACCCAGAAGTCATTAGGCGGCCTGCATTTGAGAATTGGCTATTAAATTTTAAAAAATTCAAATGTCACGGCGCCAGCGCGACTGTTTCTAAAACAGCCGCGCTGAGAATGGCCGCCTTTGTATTTTTCTCTGGGTCAGCGCGGAAGGACACGGGTTTTCCGCACTAACCCAACAAGTGGTGTGTGTTGGGAAATCCGATCAGCGCGGACCCGATAGGGTAATCTGCGCTGACTGAGAGCGCGCCAACACTCAAGAAATTTGGCCAAATGGCCAAATCCCACGGTGGATTTGCATGAAAATAGAACCAAAATGGAGCGTAGGGCAAGAGGGACCTACCTGGAATCGACGGTTGGAAAATCGGCGTCTGGATGAGGAAGAATCAGCTCCGTCAACTTTGCAGTATTTCAACGTTCTTCAGAGCTCCAATGGTAAAATGGTAAAAATGATTTTACAAACCTCCTATTTATAGTAAAAACTTGTAAATTTGACTATAAGTCCTTATGAATGTGGGTTTTTGCTATAGTTTTTCCATAAATTCAATCCGGATGTGATTAATTATGCTTTAATGCATGTTTTATTATGTTTTTTCGACAAATCGAATAGGTTTACGCGGGTATTTCCTTATGCAGGTCTTCGGAACCGGAAAAGTCACGGTGGATTCGTATACACTTGATCCCAAAAATGTCGTCATCAAGCTCTTTTCCGACATAAAACAAGGAAAGATTGCCGAGCTTCCTCTCAGCTCATCTAAAGGAACGAGAGGTGGTCATTTTAAAGCTCTTTTTCGACCGTTTAAAATAACAAAGATTGCCGGGTGTTTGTCGTTTCGCACCCGTTATTGGTTCTAAAACGACGTGCTTCTGACTGCTTTTTTACTTTTTCGGGTCAAAGCCACTACTTACGAAAAGTACTCCTCAGTCGTAATGATCGGGCGGTTCTTTCGGGCATCATTTTATACTTTTTCGGGCTCGAGAGAGACAACTTTACGAAAAAGCACCCCCCTGGAGTTTCCTTTTCAGCTGTCTTTTCAAACTCTCTAAACATGAAAAGATGCCGAGTTCTTCCTTTGTCAGACTCGTTAAAACTGAATGACATCAGGCTCCGTCGAAATGACGCTCCCCAAGCATATGCTATCCCCGTCAAGCTTGTCATCCAAAAATAATCGAGGTACTCGCCAGAAATGGTGGGGGAAATAAAGGAACCATAATCGTCGTCATCGGCAGTATGTCGCTCTTGAACATGGCACCGTTTGCATTCGTGTCTGGGTGGGGACATCTCATCTCGCTTCACTTTTTCCTCCATGGGTTTGGGTTATCCTATTTGGCCACTCATCTGCTCATTGTCCTTTCATTACGACCTCTGATCATTTGACCCCCAAATACTGCCAAATCCATCATTGTGCCGCCGATATGTTCAAGAGAAGTTGGCCTCTACAAGTATAACCTCCCTCCGATATTTCACACAAAACGTATTGTCTCTTCCCGTCTCGCGTCGATGATGTGGGAAACATTATGGCCCACCTTCGATAAAGATCACTTCCTGTCGACTTCAGCTCATTATCCAGGAGTGACCTAGAGACTCCCTTCAGGTACCTTGGGACCTGCATGCCTTAATGGCAGGTTCTTCGTGTTCGATGCAAGGTTTTCACATTGGCCTCCGATCGGATGACTCTACGGGTGTTCGACACCAGCTCATTCATTCGCACGCCATGGATTGTACCTATAGTACCTTGAGGACCATCGTCATTATTGGTGGCACCTCTCGCGTTTGTTAACAACTTTCATCATTGGCTGGTAATCAGACGATGTTCACGCATGTTCGACTTTAGCTCATGTATTCACATGCTTGGACTTGTACTTCGTTCGGGTTGGGATGGAGCGCAAGACCCTGGTTCTAGTCTGTTGCGAACCAGGCTGGGATTTTGTGGATTTTTATTACATGACTCGTTGATGGATGGCTGTGCCCATGCCTGAGTCTTTTAGGATGGCTGCGACCATACCTTTTTATCATCATGGTCTCTTCAGCTGGGTGGCTGCATCCATACCACAAACCTTCTTCGTATGTCTTTTGGATGGCTGTGCCCATGCCTAGACTACATATAATCGAGATATCAATTGTACATACATGCAGATTCTTCCTGGTGGTGTTCCGGTTCGGCAGTTTTGTAAAGCATTTCACCCCTCCCACTCTCTCGGGCTTCATGCTTTAGGGGGCATCTGTTACACAGTAATTTGTCACTGTCTCCCTGTTAGTCTCCCTATTGTGTCATGAAATCAAATCCATCATGCTCATGCTCTCTGAACTGGCCAAATGACCCTCTTTGCCAAAGTTTATTTCATCATCGCGACTGTTATTAAAATAACCGCGCTGACTGGCGGAGGATAATGTAACTGCTGCGCTGCCAGCACGGAAGCACACTTGTTTTCCGCACTGGTCCAATTTCACGAACAGTGCGCCCTCCGCTTGTATCATTGTGCGCTGACCAGACCTCTTCTATAATTGATTTGCGATGCTAGCGTGCCAGCCCAGTTTTGCACCCGCACTGATCCTGTTTAGGCGAGTTTGTTCTAACAGCCAACCTTCCAGATGACTCCAGACTTGGCTGTTAGCATTGTTGAGGTCGCCATCCTTTATCTGGCATGTCTATTCGACTGATCATCCACTTATCTTAGGGCTGAGCTCATCCTTTACCTATTCATGGAGACTCCTTCTCCTTTATAAGCCTCTTCTATTGCCCATGAGCAGCTAGTTTGGAACATATAGACTTTGATTGAGGAATTCTTAGTGCATTAGTGCTGCTCTTTG
>APFE031379823.1:392651-403175 GCA_000404065.3 Pinus taeda | reverse complement strand
GGATGAATCCTATTATGATCTAGATGGGATGTCGACTGACACATTTGAATGGTTTTTGATGACTCACACCCCAAGATTTGACACTTCAAGGCAATATACTGCAGAAAATACCCGAATCCCCGATTTCGTAGCGCTGGAAATCATGAAATGACATGCCGCGCTACGCAATGGCTGCTCAGGAATGGTGGAAAATGATTGCGCAGTTAAAACTGGCCAATCATATTGTGCTACGAAACTGTGCAATGTCGGAATGATGTAATCAAGACTAGATATGCTATGGGAGATGGAAACTAACGGTTTTTTACAAGGACATACCTCAATATCTTTGGAAAAGACTAATTTTAAAGTAATAGACCTAAAAACCTATTGACTTGAACCAAAAATTTTATATGGATCTTTGTACATAGATGAACTTGTAGTCTTAAGTGATAACACTTCCCAAAGGTCAAATTGAGCCAGTTGACACATGCAAAGGTTGTACCTTGGGAAAGTACACCAAGTATTCCTTTCATGATCAAGACAGTCGAGCAAACGCTATCATAGAGCGAGTTCATACCGATTTGTGTGGACCATTATCAACGGCATCCACAGTGAAGCAAAGGTATTATGTGATTTTCATTGATGACTATTTTTGTAAATGCTCGATTTATTTCATGCAGAAGAAGGACCAAAATTTCACAAAGTTTTATGAGTTCAAAGCTTTGGTCGAGAAGGAGTCAGGGAAGAAGATCAAGCCCTTGAGAAGCGATAGCAGTGGAGAATATTCCTCTCAGGAGTTTAAGGACTTTTGTGCAGTAGAAGGAATTAAATGAGAGTTGACGGCACCTCATAACCCACAGCAGAATGGGGTGGCCGAGAGGAAGAATAGAATTATTATAGAGGCAGCACGGGCAATGTTGCATGACCAAGGCCTACCACTTCACTTGTGGGCTGAGGCACGCAACACAACAGTCTATTTTCAAAATAGAAGCCCACATCGCATACTTGGGATGAAGACACCAGACGAAGCTTTCTTTGGTAAGAGACCAGATGTGGGCCACTTCAGGATCTTTGGCTCATCGGTATATTGCCATGTGAAAAAGGATGCACGGAAGAAGCTTGAGCCTACAGCAGAGTTGGGGATACTTGTGGGGTACACTGATGCACCTCACAACTATTGGGTGTACTCACCTACTAGTCAGAGGATAGTGGTTCACAAAGATCTCAAGTTTGATGAGTAGAAGACCATGCGAATTTCCCTTGAGAGGGAGCTCCAAGTACAGGTTGTGGAGGAACTGTTGGTTCCTAAGGAGGAGGAGCCTCAGATTGATGCAGAGTAGCCGCATGCAGAGGTTCCAGGAGTGGAGACATCCACTCAAGCAAAGTCTTCCAGAGATGGATGGAAGCGCACAAGAGAAGCTGATAGATTATTGGAGGATACAAGAGAGAATGTGGGAGCACCATCTTCTCATCGCAGACAGAGGAGGTCACCTAAGAGGTACATTGGATAATGGCCCTTGTTGGGGAATGTGTTGAGACCGAGCCATCTTCCTTTGAGGAAGTAGTGCAACAGCTGATTTCGGTTGATGTTATGGTGGAGGAGTATGACTCCATAGTTCATAATAGTTGTTACATAGTAATTTGTCATTACCTTCACCCCCAGTCCATCTACTATGTCATGTGTCTAAGTCAAACATGCTCATGTTACGCAAGTGCTCTCCTATGCTGCCAATTGACCCGCTTTTCCTAAGTTATCTTCCTCATCGTGGCTATTGGCTTAATAAGTGCACTGAAAGGCGCTCCCAAATAGTCCAGCCACGATGCCAGCGCAGAAGTACATCTGATTCCCACGATGGTCTGATTTCATGCCCCAGCGCGAGGTTGCTTATTATCTTCACCAATTATCTGACTATCTGCGTTTCTCACTCGCGATGTCAGTGCTGAAGCTCAGTTATGTACTCGCGATGTCAGTGCTGAAGCTCAGTTATGTACCCGCGATGACCCAGATTGGGTGAATTTGTTCCAACAGTCGGCCTTTTGGATGACTCCAAACCTGGTTGTTGGCCTAGTTTGTGTCGCCCTTTCTTCCCTAGCATGGCAGCTCCATCAATTGTGCTACCTTCCTTGGTGATAAGCTCTCTCTTCCCCCTTTCAAGGAGACTCATTGTCCTATTTAAACACTCACTTTTGATATGATCAGCTAATGGTTGGTAGTTGGTAAATTCTTGGATTGATCAGTCTTGTTAGTGCTTTTGATAGATAGCTGGTGTGAGTGTGGTAAGTGTGAGAGTGTTGATAGCTTGGGGAAGGCTGTGAAGTGCCTTTGATTTCATGTCAAACTTATGAGTGAGAGAGAGACCTTTGTATGTTGGGAGATCCATCTTCAAAGAGTGAATGCTTGAAGAACATGTTTGTTGGACCCCTCTGAGAAGGCTTGTGACGTCAAGACTTTGGTTGTAAGCTTACTCTTATTTCATTATTAATGCAATCAATGGTGTTTTCCTATGTCTTGTATGTAATGTACTTGATAGCTCATGACTTCATGACTTTGTGAGTAAATAGTTCATTGTTGTTTTCTGGTTACGTGCTTTTTTGTATTTCCTTTGCTTTGTTTCAGGTTGATCACTCCTTGAGGAGAAGGAAGCGAAAGCTGGAGCAATGCAATGGAACTCCATCGACCACCGGTTGAGGTAGGCCTCCAACTTTAACTATTTAAGGAAAGCCATTGTTGATATGTCCTTGTTTGTGACTAGACCCACTTTAGGGCTAGAGGGGTTGCCTCTGTCCGCAGAGGGAACACTTTCCTGCATCACAAATTGGCGACTCCACTGGGGAGTCTATCCTATGTTTTTCTCTATGTTTTGATTTTGAATTTGGTCTCTCTTTGCTTTTGGGGATTTACTAGCAGTATTTTGGATCACCTGGGTTGATCTGGGAGGTCCCTCTGTTATATGTTAGATTGGTTGGTTTTGGTTTGGGATTTTGGGCTTGTTTTCCATTGTTTTTACATCATCACGGATTTTAGTTTAGCAATCGCGCTGACATCGTGATCACCCTTTTGTAAAATCCTGTGCATCGCGGAATAACACCACACAGTCACGACGATCCTGGAAATCGGATCATCGCGGGAAAGGCGTGTACTCTCACGCTGATAGCGCTCTGTTGCTACAGCTAGCTCTTTTTCGGTGCAAGTTGCTAGTGTTCCACTCACAACGATACCTGTAGGATTGATTTTCTCAATTCTACCTCCTGATTTTGCTAGTATTCTTGATCCCTTGTTGTTTTTTCCTGCTCAGTCATTTGTTTTTCACTATTTACAATCAAGGCACTCATTCTTTGGCTTGGTTGAATGAATTTTTCATTTTTTTCCCGTGTGACCTAGTTCGTTATTTCAAGTTCCTTGAATCAACTGTCTTGGTTGCTGACTTGTTCAAGATTCCTATATAGCCCCTTATTGGTTTGATTGAGCCTTCCTCTTTCTTTGTTTCTAGTTAATTTTTAGTGACAGTTATTGAATCAGTCTTTGGTATTGATTCGATTTCTTTTCGCTACCGAACATAGATCACGATTGTTTGGATCAACTGGTTCTTTCACTCTTTCTTGTTTGTTTCGTTGAGTTTAAAAAACATCAAAAAAACAAAAGTTTGCATTTGTTTAGTGTGCGAAAGTGAAAGTGAATTTGCATTTCAAAATTTCATATTGAAAAGCAAATCATAAAATCTCTCATTAGTAGTTCCTATGCACTGTAGGAATTGATGTTTGTATGCATTGCGAAATTGCATTTGTTTGGCTTGGTTTTCTTGGTTTGGGAATGATCTCTTTACCCTCTCATAGGTAGGTGTTCATCGAAAGAAAAGATATTTCACTCATTTTAGTTGCATCCTAGGTTTTTTTATATACACACAGTAGGGCCTGAAACTAAAACATAATTCAAGATCAACCTTAAAACAAACTGAATAAATCTAACAATGCATTGGAACATAACGCTCATAATTTAGAGGTCTAGGCTAGAGACGTGCTACGGTGTCATTAAACCTAGTCACTTTTATTCTCACTCAAGGTTGGGTGATTCCTCCTTCTGTGACTCAATAGTGGTCTAGCATGGAATTGTGCTCCCACGTACCACCGAGTATATATTGGGAGACCCCACTAGGTTATCATCCTTTATCCATAGGAAGTTGTGTTTGCCGCCTTGCAAGCCATAACGCACCGAACACAGCCTTCGGGAAGATTGACTGCCGTATGGAAAGTCCCTGGTTTCATACGACTACCAAGGTGTATATGCAGTTTTACAGGTTGTTTGGTAAACCTTTTGCCTATTTCTCCAGAGTAGTCACTTTCTTTCCTTTTCGGACTCCTTAAAAGAAAAGGTCCATCTGAGCACTTGTCACTTCAGGCTCATTAAATATTCGAAGGCTACTAGAGTCACCTATTGGTCCTTTTCTTGACTCTTTAAAGATGAAAAGGTCAAGTCTTGTTCCTGTGCCTTAAAATTTATTTGGCCACGTTCACATTTACCCGGTTAGATCTTGTTTGCGTTTAGCTTGAGTAGGGTTCTTTCTCGTTAGTTTTCCTAGGATTTTGAAGTGAAACATCCTGGCGGAATCATCGATCCCGTTTCCCGTTCCAAGTGACCAAGGGTCTCCATCCTCTGCTGCTCCCAAGGTTCTGGTTGTTAGTGATACTCTCCTTTCTATCCCGAGTATCCAACCACTTAACTCTCACGCCCCAGAGGACGAGTTCTACAATATTAATTGGAATCCCATTTGGGATCCTTCCAACGAAGACTTTCCTGTTACTCCTCCTAGTGTTTATGTCCCAATGTCTTCCTCTGACATGGAGGAGACAACTCCCGTCTCTGGTGAAGAATCTGTTGTGTCAGAAAGTGAAATACATATTCCTACGGAACCAAGAACCCTACCTTTCTAGGCAACAGGGACTTCACCTTTCCATGTCACTTCCCTTGGTGTAACATTGCCTTTAAGGTATAATGCTTTGTCGGACATCATTGGTTCCAGGTCTCCCCTTTCGAGTTCCATATGGTCCTGCACCATCCCTCCAACTTCGGAGTCATTCATCCCTCAAATTCACATTGCATCTGTCACATCTGTTCCGATCATACCAACTATTTGTGTGGCTGCTTCAACCCCTGTTGCCAATGCTTCCACTGCCTCTTCAGTGGTCACTACTATTCCCGGACCTTCTGTTGGTCCTACCCATAGTGGCCCAACGAAAGGAGTTACCGATCCCGCACTAAGTGTCTCGCCTTCTTCTAGTTTCATTCCAGCAGGTCTGACATATGATCAGTATGTACAAGCTATTCAGAATCTGGATCCTCAAAATCCGTTTAATTATTATGATTCTCGTGGAGCTCATATCTATTATCCCAGACCTATAGCCTCTCAACCTACGGTTGAGGTCACAATTCCGTTGTCAGTTGCTTGGGGTACCACCTCTTATCATGGTGGCTAAGCATCACCTGCAAATTTTCAAGGGCCACCTTAACAGGTTCAACCGTCTTACGGACAACCTTATCCAGGGCAACCTGGAGGCCCACAAGGACAACCCCACTAGGGACAACCTTCGGCCTTTGGTGGTTCTTCCTTTACCTATTTTGGGCATCCCTCTGGTAACCTGGGACAACCTTATGCTCAACAAGGTCAACCAGTTATCCAACAAGGCTACCCTTCTAGGCAGCCCTTTGGTAACCGAGGACAACCTTACGCCCAACAAGGTCAACTAGGTATCCAGCAAGGCTACCCTTCTGGCCAAGTTGGTCAGCCTTATGCTCAACAAGGCTAATCAAGTGTCCAACAAGGTTACCCTTCTGGGAAAGTGGGTCAGCCATACGTTCAGCAAGGCCAACCCACTGTCCAGCCTAGTCAACCAACTGGGTAGAGTGGTCAACCTCCAAATCGACCAGGCCAACCAACTGTCCAGTCTGCTCAGCCATCCGACCAATCAGGAAAACCCTCAGTTGCACAAGGACAACCCACTACCCAGCAAGCTCAACCCTATGGGCAAATGAGTCAACCTCAATCTCAGCTAGGTCAACCTTCTGGCCAGATGGTTCAACCTCAGTTTATTCAAGGACGTCTGTTTGGGCCTGCTCAACCGGGCACTCAAATGATGGTTTCTTCTCAAGCGCCACCTAGTTTTCAACACCAATCTCGGCTCCAGACCCAAGTTGGTTCTTAGATTCAGGTTGGATCTCAATCTCAACCTACTTATCAAACCCAGCGTGGCTACCATGCCCGGTTTGGAGCCCAGCCACCTTATGGTACCCAGCAACCCCAAGGGCAAACCCAATTTGCCCTGTATCAAAATTATCAACAACTGCAGGTAAATCCTTATCAAAATTTCCAACAACCCTATGTTGCTCCTATAGGCCAAGCTTAATCAGTGGAATGCTCGGGGGCAAGTCCAGGGTCAACCGTCCAGTTACAGTTATAACCTCTATGGGTAGAACTCCTACGGGCAGAACCCTTATGGGCCAAGTCCGTCTGGACAAAGACAATGGGGGCAACAAATGGCTAGATGGAACTCTGGGATCACCTCCTACCCACGGCCGCAAATTTCCTTTAATCCTAAATTACCCTTTTTAGCGACGTTGGAATTACCAGACATGTCCAAACTGACCAATGATCCCATTCTTTATAATCTGTATTGGTCGTCGGTTCTAACTAAAATTCCAGGTGATTGTCCCAAGTTTGATGGCAAAGCTAGAGAAGATCCCCAGGCTCATGTTATGACGTATCATCTATGGTGTTCATCAAACTCATGGCTTGATGATTCGATCTGACTTCACCTCTTTCAATGGACTCTCACTGGCTCTGCTGCTAAGTGGTATATTGAGTTAGCTCACGAATCTTTTCAGGACTTCAACTCGTTAGCTATGGCATTCTTAACTCACTTTCAGTTGTCGATTCGCTATGAAACAGGCATGCATCTCCTCACATCCTTAAAACAATCTACAGCCACACATATCTCCGATCGTATTCATGAATGGAGGCGACGTCACCGTTTGATTAAGTTTTGGATTCTCGATCAAATTTTGACTTACTAGTTCACAACCTCATTTGGCAGTCCAATGGCTAGGGACATTGCGATGGGAGCGTGTGTAACTAAAGAGCAAGCTATCCCACGTGCTCAGTACCTCGACTTGGTTTACTCCCAGTCTGGCAGATTGTATGATTATTTGTTTGATGCTCTGACACTAAGAACTTCCAAAGCTCCGCTGACACCCTTTGTGGATGGTGTCATCGGTTCTATAAATCCGCCCTCTAAGAAATATTTCGCCAACCCTGGAAAGCAAAAGCAGAATGCTTCAAATGAAAATGCTTCTCAGGGTGTATCCAATGCTAGTAATACTTTCGAGGTGAATGTCGTCCAGTCCACCATGGCAGACAAATCCTCGAAAGGGAAAAAGAAGGGAAAAGGGAAGAATAAAGTTGAACAACCGAAGCAGGATTCCCCTAAACCTCCACTCGTGGAAGGTGCCAAACGCAAACCCAAGTATGCTTGCCTTATCTGTGATGAGGATCACTACACCAAGGATTTCCCAAGGCGGTTCGAAGTTACTCGTTTGCTAAAAGGTGCCTCTGGAACTCCTGTCGTGCTCAAGGAACCCTTTCCCTCGCAACAAACTCAAATGGTGGTTGATCCGTCTCAATCCTCTTCTCCCTTTGGTTCTCAGGTATTTATGGTTGGGACGACTCCTGTCCACATTAGTACCCAAGCAAAATAATATATGTCGCCCACCGGGAAGGAGCCTAAGGTCCCCTCTAGTGCTCCTCCGTCTAGTTCTAGTCCTCTTCATATTGAGAGACCTCGCACTGAAACAGTCATCTGACCTCCTTCTAAAGGTGTACTCCGGAAATCTTCGTACAACCCCAATGCTCATGTTGCTCAGCACTATAGCATCATTGAGGATTTAGCCTAGGCTTCATCAGCTATGTTCGTATTAGAATTTCTCGAGAGCTGCCCCTCTCAGAGGAAGTCTTTGTTATCAACCATCGATGGCATTGACCCCCCGGCTAACTCAATTTGATTACTTTGACCTACACAGTCATATATGAGGCTGCCTCACCAAATTTCCTTCCTTAATTAGGTCATCATCAATTCAACGATTCATCGTACTATCATTGATGAGGCACTTCTACTTGCATAATGTTTGGTGCTTGCTGGGGCTAATTGGGTTCGCCGACTCTAAGTAGTCTCCTACGACCTTGGAAGCCTTTGATGGGGAGGAGTCTTGTCCTATGGTATCCTCCAACGATTGCCCATTACATTAGAAGGGAATATGGTCAAAGTAGAGGTTGAAGTTGTCGATGCCAATTTAACTTACAACCTCCTTTTAGGATGGAGCTGGACCTATGCCATGCGAGCCGTGGCCTCATCTCTATTTCGTGTCATTCATTTCCCCCATCAGGGGAATATAGTCACCATAGACCAACTCTCCTTCTTCACCTCTTCCTCTGATGGAAATGTGCCTTTCGTGGAGAATACCTAGTCCCTCTTGAGAGCGTGGGTGCTGGACTCTTAAAGATCCCGCCCTTATGGGTGTTTTTTTGCTCCCACCTCCCAATGTCATCCCCATTAATATGATTTCTATTCGCTCTGATCCATGGGTTCTTCCCCCTCCTGATCAGATAGACTCCTGGGGTGATGAGATGTTGTTGAGTCTTTCCAAGCTCAACTACATCGAAATTATTTTTGCATCGGCTCCAGCCTCTGAACCTACTCCTTTGAGCAGAGCTCTCGACTCGTACATGCAGCCCCCTTGGCTTGGAGATAGCGCTTCTTCGAACCCGTTACAGGAAATTTTTCCTTCTAATGAAGCGATCGTTGAGACCATGTCTTTCGAGGAACCTCCTTGGCCTAATCATCACCATCGTTCCTCATTTCTCCCTACCCATTGGGAAATGCTTGCTTGTCTTGAGCGGTTTGCTTCTTGTTTCCCTTTTCAACCTTTTCAGACACCTATTCAGATTTACCAAGTGTCTTCTGAAGGGAACATGGGGAACATCATGCAAACCCAGCCTATCGACATCTATGTTCAACCAGGGATTGTCGAGCACATCCATGTTGGAGTAACTTGTACTCCAGAGGAGATCGTCTCTATACAGGTCTCTTTCGTGAATTTCGTGATGTGTTTGCATAGTCTTATGAAGAGATGCCCAGCATTGATCCTAGTATTATGGTGCATGAGATACCTACCTATCTGGGCGCCAAACCTGTCCGACAGCGTCTGCACCCTGTGCACCCCCGAAAGGCTACAACTATTAAGGCGGAAGTGGAAAATCTTCTCAAAGATGGTTTTATTTACCCCATCCCCCTCACAGACTGGGTCTCTAATATTGTCCCTGTTACTAAAAAACAGGGCACTATCAGGGTATGTGTTGACTAGCGATATATTAATCGAGCTTGTCCTAAAGATAACTTCCCTATACCATTCATTGACCAACTCATTGATGAGTGTGTCGGAAGTGCAATATACTTGTTCATGGACAGTTTTTCTAGTTATAACTAGATTAATATCGCCCCCGCCAATCAACACAAGACCGCCTTTATCTGTCCATGGGGCAATTTCACTTATAAGAAACTCCCTTTCGGCTTAAAGAATTTTGGTGCCACCTTCCAACGCATGATGTCATATGCGTTCCATGATATTTGACACATAGCGCAACCTTACCTGGATGACCTTCTGGCTCATTCGGTAAGGCGTCAAGACCATCCCACCCACCTTCACGAAATTTTTCTTTGTTGTAGACAATATCGTATTCAGCTCAATCAAAATAAGTGTGTCTTCTGTGTCGAGTCTGGCAGACTTCTTGGGTTCATCATCTCCTGAGAGGGTATCCATTTAGATCCTCTTAAAGTCAAAGCCATCCTGAACTTCCTCCCCCTGCTTCCTTGTAGCAATTGCAGAGCTTGCAGGGAAAAGCAAACTTTTTATGACGATTCATTCTGAATTATGCCGAAGTGGCTAAGGGCTATACGCGACTATTGAAGCACGACACTCATTTTCATTGGGATGCAACTGCCCAAGAGTCATTCGAGCGTCTCAAGGTTCTCCTTGTTTCTGCTCCTCTATTACGTCCCCCTAACTATCACCGGGACTACACTCTTTACTTAGCCGCTGCTGACACCACTATCGGCATGGTTCTCGTTCAAGATGATGATGATGGCATTGAGCATGTCGTTTATTATCTTAGCCGCAATTTACTTGATACGGAAACTCGCTATGCCCATGTTGACAAGTTGGCATTGGTTGTTGTTTGTGCCATCCAACGTTTTCGCCATTACATATTATTGCGTACCATGATGGTGATTTCTGATTGCAACCCGATGATGTACATTTTGTCACGTCAATTACTGGGGGGCAAATACTCGAAGTGGATTGTTATCCTCCAAGAGTTCGACTTGGAGTTCACCACTGCCAAGTCTAAGAAGTCCCTCGTCTTTGCTAAGTTTCTTTGCTCTTTGCCATCTGTTACCGCACCCTCTCGATTAGAGGATCATATTCCGGATGAAACTCTGTTC
>APFE031379823.1:380325-392427 GCA_000404065.3 Pinus taeda | reverse complement strand
ATGCATTGACAAAATTTGTGAGCTCTGAGAAGTTCTCTTGGTGTAGAGAAACAATGGGCATTGCAGGGATGGATAAATGACTAAGCTCTCTTATGGCCCCCTGTGGAAAGAAAACAACAACTTGGATAATATTGGGTTGTGTTATATTCTTTCCACAACTAGCCCATGTAGTTAACCGAGGGGGTTAGAGGGGGGTGGAGCCCCCCCCCTTCGTGGCATTGATTGTGTAGCGGGGATGTCACAGGGAGTTTGAGGGGTGTAGGTAGCCCCCCTCTATGGGGTCCAGGGCAGTGCCTAGGAAAATTTTGTTTTTGTACCCTATATTAGGTTGGGCGGACCTACCTATGGTTTTGTGCATGATTTTCACACATGGTTTTGGATGCGATGGATTTCTGCCCATGGTTTTGGATGTGAAGGTTTTCATTCCATGGTATTGGATGCTTTGACATGTATAAATATGTATTGTAACATTGGAAGGAACATAATGAAAAATCAAGTTGGTAGTATTGGTTTTGGGATCTAGGGGAGAATCTTTGTGTATATGTGTTTTATGTGTTATGCTCCCGCATTGTTTATTTTCTGTATTTTAGAATTTGTATGCAAGTAATTTCTATACGGGGTTAAAACCTACATTTATTACCTTTCCTTTGCAATGATGTGATAGGATAATAAATTTGTGAGATGTTCCCTTTGAACCTCCTACAATAACTTGCCAAACCCATGAAAGATCTCACCTCATCCACACTCTTAGGAACTACCCACTCCATGATGGCCCTTATCTTCTCTAGATCTACTGCAATTCCTTCTTTGGAGACAACATGTCCCAATTAGTGTAGCTCAATCTGAAAGAAGTTACATTTTCTGATCTTAGCATACAACTGATGCTCTCTCAACAACCTCAATACTACTGCTAAGTGCTCGACATGATCTTCCTCATTTTTAGAATATACCAGTATATCATCAATGAACACAATGACAAACTTATCCAAATATGGATGCAACACACTATTCATCAAACACATGAATGTATCTAGAGCATTAGTTAAGCCAAATGGAACAACAAAAAACTCATAATAACCATACCTGGTCCTGAACTCAGTCTTGTAAATGTCCTCCTGTTTGATGTGTACTTGATGATATCCGGATCTCAAGTCAATCTTCGATAACACAACTGCTTCCTTCTGTTGATCAAGCAAGTCATCAATCCTAAAAAGAGGGTACTTGTTCTTGATAGTCACTTTGTTCAATTACCTGTAGTCAATGCACAATCTAAGAGTACCATCTTTCTTCTTTACGAACAACACTGGTGTGCCCCAAGGCAATACACTTGACCTAATTTATCCCTTATCAAGAATTTCCTTCAACTGCAACTTTAACTCAACCAACTTAGGTGTGCTAATCCTGTAATGTGCTTTCAATGTTGGAGTTGCCCCTGGAACTAAGTCAATAGAAAAGTATACCTCCCTATGAGGTGAAAACTTTGTAATGTCTTGAGGAAATGCATCATGAAAATGCTTCAAAACTAGATACTTGTTTAACACATCTGCATCCTCAGCCTCCTTACCCTTATCACTAGAAATATGTACTAAAAATAGCTTTCACCCTTTCCTACGGCTACACTTTTCTTGCATATATGTTACCATTCTAATTGATGTGGCCTTCTTCTTACCCTGCAAGACTCTTGGTTTCCCATTATCATCAACACACTCAATGGCTTCATCATAAAATTCTACTTTGGTCTTATGAAGATACAACCAATCCATGCCCAATAAAATATTGTATGAATCCGATGGTAATACATTCAAATGAGCTGATGTAGACATACCATTTAAGTCAAATTCGCAAGCCCTTACCCAATGATGAACTCGCTTCTTTGTACCTATATCCAACTGCACTAACCAAGACTTTGGATGAAATTCCTTAATCAAACCACAATTATCCACCAAGTTAGGATTAACATAGCTACCATTAGATCCATTGTCAATCAAAATAGAAATAACTTGATCACAAAACTTACCATCCATCTCAATGATAAATGCCTGGTGTTCTGCCTTCCTACTGTCCACTGCTGCATAGATACATGGAATACTCTGACCAACGTCCCCAATAGTTTGCGCCTCTTGTGCACTATATATCTAAGGCCTATCACCCTGATTCTATGGACAACCTCTCTTAAGGTGTTTTTTGCCACATGTCCAACTCTCCAACCAACCAACGCCAACACCTCTATGTTGTTGCTACAACTCATGTCCTTGTTTAGCTGCATTAAATCTCTTTTGCGGTGCCACATTATCTTTCTCATCTACATGCTGAGGCATTGTTCTCTTAGGCTACCATTTACCTCTACATTTGTCCTTTCCTTTCCATCCATGCTGAGATTCATTCTTACGCTTTGATTATTCATAGCAATGCTTGAGTTTCCCAATAGCTTCCTCAAGTGACCAAGGTGTATCATACTCAATCCGATCTCTATATGCTAATGGAAAACCACTGAAAAACCATTGAAATTTAGCCTTCTGACCAGTAAGATATGGTGCATACCTCAATAGATCCAGAAACTTGGTCGTATACTCCTCGTCTGTCATGGACCCCATCTTTAACTCATATAATTCTTTAGCCTTGCTGTCGTAGTACCATTCTGACAAGTACTTCTTTCTGAAAAGCCTCTTGAATTCCTGCACTCAAGTCATTTGTCCTGATGGCTCTAACGCTTAACATTTTCCACCAGATGTCTCTTTACCTTTCAAGCTAAAGATAACTATCTGGGCCTTCATGTTATCTATGTACTCACGCAACTCAAACAATTTGTTCATTCCATGTATCCAAGCCTCTGCATATTTTGGCTTCTTCATATCTCTGTAAAAAGTAGGTGGTTTCAGTTTCTTTAACTCATCCGACAAGTATCCCCTTTCATTGCTCGTGTAAGGATGATAGCGATGATGATCATGATGTATATCAGATCTAGAACTAGAATAATGCTTGTACTCACCACCCCTCTGACCCAGAGTGTGCAACAACCTACCATCTCTCACTCTATCAGATCTATCCAACCTGATTTTACCAAGAGATCTATTGCCATGTGCTCCATTAGTCCCATCCTCATGTACATGGCTAATCTGAAGCGTCCCTTATCGTTACAAGTCCGACAAACTCTTAATAAGTATAACATTAACCTCTGCTTGCTTCTCTTGTGCCTGTATGATTCAGTCATTATATGCCTTACAACTCCTTATCTCTGCCTTCAAGCTCCTCGGTATATCGACTAAAGCACAATTATACCCCACACCTTGTTGCTTATTTGATGCATAGGGAGATTCTATGTACTCTACCACCTTGCTAGCCATTTGATCTCTTTCTTCCTACAATTCATAATATGTCAGATAAACCAAATCATAATAAATTGACATACCTTAATATAGCTTGGGGAGGATACCCTATTTGCAAGATCACCAAATCAGTGTGACACATGTATAACATAATCATGATAGCATATCGACATACACAAGTAAATGTATCAACACATAAACATCACTCTAACTAGGATCCAGTCATCAATGTGAGGCCATATCAATAGTGCATGCTATGATCTCATGCTTGATAACAACCATTACTCCATCTTACACATTGCTACATGCAACCAACAACATGCATAAGCAATGCCTAGCCAACTACAAATACACATAACTGCATGTAGTCGAACATAATCAATTAGTTCTTACAATCAACCTGCAAGACTGATACATGTAATCAAAATACTCAAGGATGTAACATAACATACAAGGATGTAAGTAGGCAACATAAGATCAACATGTAAGTGACTATAATGCATATGAAATCAGTCACGTACTTATGACAAATACGTTATGAAAGATCAACATCAAATTCTCCATGATAACCATACTACAACCCTAATCCATCATCAAGCAAATGCAACAAGTATATAAGTGTAAGAGACACAAACGAAACTGACATTCATGCATGACCAACAAATTCAACCCATCCAGTCCGAGAGTTGAATCGTGCTCTGATACCACTCTGTAACACCCTCCTCCCACATCCACCCAAGTAACCATGCCAACTAGGGTAAAAATGAGACAAGAGGATACTATGATCATATTCGACCTCCTAAGTAATCTTAAGGAAGTGGAATCAATAGAACACCACACACAACCATCCAACATCATCAACAAAACCCTCAATAGACAAGTCAGCCATTCAAATAGACTGTCCCTCGGTCCCACTATTGTTCTTGACAATTTAAGGCTAAGTTGCTCTCATGCTATGGGCAAGGCAGCGACTAGAGACCTAAAGTCACTCTCATAGGCTTGCATGCTAGGGACTCCGGGATTTGAGCCACTTTTCATACCCAGAGCCTAGACCACTTCCAGAATGGAATGAAAGCTCATAATTAAGAAAGGTACAGGGAAACAATGATGCAAAAGTAAATAGTTGATAAAGGCCTTAACCAGACCCATACTAGCCATGACAAACATTTCATCAAACATATCATTGACATGTAACCTACAGGTGTAAACAACAAAGTTAAGTGTAGGGATCTCTTACTTATCTGAGAATCGCCATTAACCATTGTTACCTCATGTCATTTGTTTCCTTATCACTTATTAGGTCATAGATATAATATACATTCAAATACAAATAAAAACAAGCTGAGAGCCAAACATAGCTACTGCCATAAAATGAACATATAACAAGCATAATAGGAACATAATTATAATAAACATATAAGCCATCTAAATCCATATATACACTAGTACATTTACACATAAAAATCAATGGAATTAATTTCTCATTAATCAATGTAATGAATTGACCGAAGATGGAACTACCACGCTCCACCCAACCATAGATTGGCTAAGTCAAGTCTCTCTTCAACCAATCACCCCCGTGCCATATTCCAAGCATGAATGTGGGACTCAAACCAAAAGAACTCGACCAGGGCATACCGAGGCTAAACCAACTTATCCTCATCACCATGCTTTATCGTAATCCATCCCGAATCACTAGGCCAACACAATGAACACATCATAACAGGCTTTAACATGATTTCCACCTGATCACTAGGCCAAACAATCATGGATGCCACCATATTTCTCCACTTACACCGTGAGAATTTTCCTATCTCCTAGTCTCTCATGCTTTACCACAATCCAAACCCATATCACTTGGCCTTAAACAGAGACCCACTCTCCAGGCTTTACCCAATATCCCAAACTCGAGATTACTAGGCCCAACGGAGAGAAAACCACCTCTAGGCTTTACCATATATCCTCCCATTCATCAGCCAGGATTCCTAGGCCATCTGAGGTAACACAAAATACAACTTTACCACAACCCACAATCTAGTTCAGGTTTTACTAGCCCATGTGTTCTATAATTTTGGAGAACCACCTCATTCAACTTAGAATCCATCCGAAAATCCAACTCACCTGAACATGAGAACCCCATCACACCATGGCTATCCATGAATGGAAAGGCTAGGCTAAAAATCACTATTACAATTGGCAAAACCCATGCCACGATAGAAAAGAATCACATGCAACACCATGCATACCAAATCTAACAAGGAGAATAAACATGCAAGTCAATACCTACAATGAAGCCTATTGTGGCTGCTTAATCCTGCTTCCTCTTGCCTTCTTTTTGTTTTTTTCCCAATGCCAAAGTGCTCCAAGAAAACTCTTAAGTGTTTAAGAATATGAAAGAGAGAGAAGATACTAAAAGAACTCCAAAGCTAAACTGACAAAAGGTTACCAACTGATCCTTAGAAGCCTTTTTATGAACGAGGCCTCTATTTTCTTCATTTTCCATTATTTTCCTCTTCACATGCAACATGTGACCTTTCACCTCTTTTTTCTCCCGATTTCCATTATTTTCATAAATAATTGTGCCAAAAATGCCATTTTTCCTTTCCAAAGCCTTCACCATTCCCTTTACCATTTTCCTTAGCCATAAACAACCAAATGAACACCCCTAGGATGTCTTGCCCAATAGTAAGCTTGGAATAAGTGTCTCAATCGTTCATCGTTATTTCTTTTAACATTTTTTACATGGAATTTTCACCAGGGTTGTTACAATAAGAAAACACCTTATAATTCATTGGGCCTTAATGGAAGGAACCCACTCTTGTACACTTGCCTTTTTCAGGGGGAAATCTCCTAACGAGCTAAGCTCAATTACAATATTTTTCCACACATATCCAAGGATTTATCTATCCTTATTTATAATTATCAATAGAGCTCCAATCATAAAAAACTCTTAAATCCCTAATGGACCTTATTTAATGAGGTCTCATTATATTTATTCACTACCAACTACCATAGTGGGCCTTATTTTATAATATAATGGACCTAGTCCACCTTATGTAGAATGGACTCCATCACTCTACTATTATTCCCTGTGGGTACCATCCTAGGTACCCCATTATTACCCTCATAAACACACTACATTACACTCCACTTAGGAAAGTATTTGTCCTCAATGGCTATTGTGAAAAAGTGCAACCACTATATACCCTAGTCCTATGTATAAGTTTTGACATAATATTAACGTAAATCAAAGAATCAAAGTTCCATGTATCAGTGCCAACCACCATGTTGAAGTAATCTAAGTGGAACCATAAACCTAGGTCCCATATACAAGTGGCAATGTTGACTCCCCTTGGAAGATAATTGAACTCTATAGTTGGCTAAAAGTGGCTCCCCAACTGTCTACTTTGACCACGTAGATATAACCATATTGAAAATGTCATCCACATAAAACACTACTATTATGGAATAAGCAAGTTCAAAACTCATATCCCAAACCAACTACACATGTCCCTCCACAATGAGCTCTACATAAGGCAGTGTAGAGTCATAAAATAAATGACAAAAGTAGTTTTTATCCAAAAAATAACAACTATACAAATACCAAGAGATACAATCACCCTTGAGATTGTACTAGGAATATCATTCTTTGTTATATTTTTCCATGATGTTATTGTATATGGGCCTAAGAAAGAAATCCCCCTACCATTTATCTATCATTACTTGCATCTCTTTGAGTCTATAAGGCCGATACTAGCGAAATTTTTTAATGACCTTAGCACCTCCATGTCCATCAAGGTTAGAAGGTGAAACTTGAAACATTTAGCATACTCAATATTGATTGAAAGTATAGCATATCATGCATCAAATTGAATGGATACAACTCCTCTTTATAAGGGTTCTAATCTAATGGAAAATGGAGGCCCCTATCCAAACTTTTGAGCGCTATAGTCCAAATAGCCATAGTAAAAAGCCCTTAAAATAATTGGATTTAAATCAGTGATATGTGGCCTCCTAAATTCCAACTAAGATGATTTATTCTTTAAATCTAAGTTATTTTCATGAGGAATTATGATCTATAGATTGTCAAATTTATTGCCAAAATATACAACAAGTTATTTAAATGTTTTTGCCCTCATACTTTTCTTTAAAAATCCACAAAAGGGAAAAAAATTGCCTCGCTTTGGACAATGAAGGGTCTCAGATACCAATTGTGAAATACCCAAGATATGAATATAAAATCAAATTCCAAGTATCCACAATTATAATAAAACATTCCGCACTTTATAATTATCAAACCCATAAGGTAGGGCAACACCTTATAACTGATCCTTTTACAGATGGAACCCACTCCTATTCACTTGCCTCTTCAAGGGGGCAACCTCCTAATGAGCTAAGCTCAGTTACAACATTATTGTATGCATATCTAAGGACTTCACCATCCTTGTTTACAATTATCAAGAGAACTCTAATAATAACAAACTCTTAACTACCTAATGGGCCTTCTTTAATGAGGTCCCATTACATTTATTCACTACCCAACTATCACAATGGGCCTTATTTAATAATAATCTAGACATAGTGCACCTCACATAAAATGGCCTCAAATATTCTACTATCATTACCCTTAGGTACCACCATATTACCTTCCTAAGTGCACTAAACTACAAGCTCTAATTCAAATATTAGATCAAAGGGAAAAAATGAGAGAAAATGTAGACCTATAAAAGGAGTATAAAGGAGTATAGGAAAAAGCCCAAGAAACAAAAACCACGTTCCAATGCCATTACCCATCACAATCCTTATTTAAATTGGAAGTAAAAGTGGATACAAAAAAGTTGAATATTAACAGTTAGAGGTCTATTTTAGCTTCCACCATAAAGAAGACGAATAAAATATTTCATTTTCTAGATTAAAATGAGAGGGAAATGCATTAACCTCGTGGGAACATAACATGGAGACAGTAATGATGGAAGGTGATCCACTAGTAGCTAAGTAGGAGGATTTCAAAACCCTCATTATGTCCTAGTTCTACCCTATTTGGTATGTAGATGATTAATGAATCTATTGGGATTACTTCAAGCAAAGTTAGGGGTAAAGTGTGCAACAATACACCATTGAATTTAGGAAGATGGTTATCACATTGGATATCTATCCCAAGATTCTAGATGTACTCAATTGCGTGTATATATATATATCTTCCATGGGAACTTCAAATATTTATTTCATGCACATACAATAAATTCTTATATTCTTTGGCCCCAAGTTTAAATATGATTCATACCTATGCATGAACTTCTCTCATTTGTTTTACAAAAGATTCAACATTAAGGATTCTTTTCATCTCTATTAGTAAATAAAATAAAGCAACAACCATGTTAAGCTTGTGTCCACATAATACTTAAAATACTTGACATTTCATTGACCTATTTAAAACAAATGTATGTAGATTCCTACTTTAAAACATGAAAAGTGAACCAAAAACATATTCCAAAGTAATTAGTCAATGAAATTATGTGAAAGAATCAAATATAGGTGACTACTGAAGTGCATTTAATTGTATTTAAATGACATTGCCAAGACTTGAAGCACAAACCTATTTTAGTGTAAAATGTTTTATTTGATTATCATCCTCCTTTAAACCATTTGGTTTGTAAACTAATGTTAGGTTCTTAACAATATGGAATATTTCAAGGCATATAAGTGATAATCAACCACTATAGGGGCAAAGTTTGCATATAATCACAATCTTAGTTACTTGAAATGTATCTAGTTGGATTTACCTCAAAATGCATCGTGTATTCATGATAAAGGAAACCAACAAACATACTTCATATTTTCATAACAATTACTCGCTGTAAAGATCATTTAACTTAAGAGAGTCAAAGTCAACATTATTGTATGGCTATAAAGGTCATAAGCAATTGGTTATGGTGTTTAAGAATATTGGAGAGTTTAGCGATGATTGGTTTCCCAAAGAGGCACCACTCCTTTGATTAGATTATGAAAGGATTCATGAAATGTGTCACTTCTTGAGAAACTTTAAATTGTGCTATCGAAATTTCTTTTGGATCTCATGCCTCATACTCATAGTAAAAACATTATAATATGGAAATTGATACCAACTACAAGCATAAACAAGTGTTGGATGGACTATGTGTAATTATACATGATTAACAATTGTGTACTAGGATAAATGAAATCAAACATTTACACAAGGAACAAACATAGGCCAAACCACACTTGTGACACTTGAAAACCAAAAAGTTATGCTAAGGCAAAGAAAACACAAGGAATCACAATGATGTTGAGGTTACGTGGTAGCACCTATACACAAAAAGTTTATATATTAGGTTGTTGAAAAACTTTACATATTAAAAAAAAAAACTACTAACATTTTAAATGCAAAACATATACCATTTATTTTGTTGAAATAAGAAAATCCAAAACTTATCACACATCATCAATTGCAAATGAAAGAGACAACCCAAAAACAAAATGAAATCAAAGTGAAGTTGCTTATTTCATGTCATTAAGGGTAGTGTTTCAAATAATTATCCAATAAATGAATTATATACATAAAAATGAAGATAGATCTAAAGAAACAAATCAAACCTCATAGAAATCTCAACTCACTCATTTCCCTCTTTTCCATTTCTCAAGAGTGTTTATATAAAAATACATAAAAAAATTAGAATGCTACATAATGACTTTAGGTTGATTCCCTTTATTAATGTCATGAAAAGAGTGAAAGCCATATACATTGTTGTTGATCTCTTTTCATGCTAATGACAAGAGTCAACTTCATAGGGAAATCTCAAAGAACATATCAAGGTCCCCTCTTTATTTTTAGAGAGGTGGTACTCCTCTTTTGATATCTAGAAGATTCTCGTTACGGTTTTAGATGAATCCAATGGGTGAATGCTTAATAAAAAAACCCCAAATATCTTCCAACAAAGCTCTCATACAACATATTTAATCATTAAGAATTCAAGAAATGAATATGGAAAATAGATAGTATATGTACTAGGGTCTACCTTTAACGAATAGTTTCCCTTTCTCTTTAAAATATTGTGAGTCTAGAATTAACTATAATTTGCAAGATGAAATAAAAATATGGGTAGGTCTTCAAATAACTTTAATGGACTACATGCATTAGAATCAAATGAATTTGTAAAGCTTCAATTGCACAAGAATCCAATACATCACCATACAAACTCATGCTTGCAACATGAAACTTGAATAACTCCTTACGGGAGGAATTAACAATAATATCCCAATGTAACAAGTTTAACATTGTTTAAAAACTGAAATAGCCTCCAAGAGGACACTTACACAAATTGCAATTAAACTACATTTTTTTATTATTAAAAGTAGGGATCTTGCTCCTTGGACCTAAGATACAATAAAAAGTGCTTGAAATAATTGAGGAGACATAATCAAACTTATATTTTACAGTTTTCAACAAACATAAAAATATATTGGTGTTAAACAGACATGGACAGCAAGAACAAATAGGAAAGATAAAGCTTGCATTGCAATTTTTATTAACAATAGATGTACATTTATAGTACAGTATGGTGACCGTTGGGATTCACATCCCAAGGTCCCTTGGACTACTTAGTCTGTTCGGCTTCCACACTAACCCATTAGGATTAGGTGTCCAACATTCCCCCCCCTTAATCCGAAGGGTTATGTATGAATCCAAGAAGAGAGCTGTAATACAAAATTTGCAAATATGCATGGCAGCACTAGGCTGAATGTGCTCTATGAAATGTTGGTAAAAAAGCGCGGTGGTTTAAGGATAGCCACCAACACTGGAACGCTTAGTGCAGTTCCTGGAACTCTTCCAAACTTTGCAAGAAGCTGTAAGTCTTCTGCTAGAGAAAGTGATCCTATTGTTTTAAAGAGGGAAACCTTCAACCGTAAAAGGGAGGCCTCACCCCACATAAAAGGTAAAACTTCAACCTGAAAAGGGAAGTCTCAACCTGTGATGTTTTAAGGATGACCAACAACTCTGGAATGCTTATGCAATTCCTGGAACTCTTCCAAAACTGGCAAGAAACTGGAGTCTTCTGCTAGAGGAAGTGTTCTCAATTTAGTTCCTGGAACTCTTCCAAAACTGGCAAGAAGCTGAAGTCTTCTGCTAGAGGAAGTGTCCCAGATTGCCAACTGAAGGCATGTTCATGGGCATTTGTGTCTCTGGCTACAACTCTGAAACTGGTGTGGCAGGTTGTGGCTCAGGCTCGCTTGATGTGGCTTTGAAGCTTGTAGATGACCATCATTTCCCCCCCTGTCAGATACAAGGTGAGATGATGGTGAAAACTCAACTGCAAGACTGTTCAATACTCTAGAACAAGTTTTGACATGTAATTGGAATATCTTCTTGGCTGTTGATGCCCATTGCCAAGAAGCGATCCATCCTAGATGAATTTTTGTTCTTGCAGGACGTTTGTTTTTGAAGCATTTGTTTGAAGAATGACTGGTTTTATGACAGTGCTTATATGAATGAAGATAAAAACAATGATCTTTCAAATGGCCAACTCGGTCACAGTGTTGGCATTTTACAAATTGTTGTTGTTGTTGTCGTTGTGGAAGAGGGGCAGAGCCTGGAACAGTTGAAGTTGAACTATCATAAGGAGCAGGTGAACTATCATGAATGAATCCAGCACTTTGAAACTGAATGGGCTTGGCGTAGTCTGGAATATGAAAGGACAAGTCCTTGTCATATCCAAGACCAGTTCTGTGCTTGTTGTGGACAAGCTGTTCCCAAGGT
>APFE031379823.1:355151-370453 GCA_000404065.3 Pinus taeda | reverse complement strand
GAAAAACCTCTTACAAAACAAACACACTTATAACATAATTAAATATGATACAAATTTAAATATTTTATTTTATAAAATAATTATTGTATATCTAACCTTAAATATGTTTGACCTACACAATTATCTTTCTCAAGACAAATATTTTGACATGAACCATAATATGATCATTACTTCCTATTTTTAGTAATCCCGTATAAGAAGAGACGCCCTAACCAACTCATTAACACAATTACTAGGTGCATAAACAACTCACAATCACTTGATAATTACCTCAACCTTAAATGATAGAAGAAAGATCCCAAGGCAATGTGACTAGGTTGTTTTAGCACACTTCTTCTTCTTAAGCTTCTACCTAAAACCTATTTAGCAAACTAATTTTCTTGATTTTTGGAGCTTTGCTTACATGTATATTTTATAGAAATATCCTAACGCAATGTGACTAGGTTGTTTTGGCACACTTCTTCTTCTTAAGTTTCTACCTAAAACCTATATAGAAAACTAATTTTCTTGATTTTTGGAGCTTTGCTTACATGTATATTTTATTTTGTTAGCATGATTATTCATCCAAATGACTTATCTATTTTAGCACACTTCTTCCTCTTAAGCTTCTACCTAAAACCTATTTAGTAAACTAATTTTCTTGACTTTTGGAGCTTTGCTTACGTGTATATTTTATTTTGTTAGCATGATTCTTCATCCCAAATGTCTTATCTTCAGTGTATCTTTTGCAAACCCATGGGCCATTTTGAAATTTATGTGGATATTTTTAATAATATAGAGGAGAAGAAATCAAGATTGTTGTTTATAAATAGATAGGGGTTTTTATTTAAAACATCAAATGGACAAGTCAAGAACATATTTTACATCATTAACGTATGCCACTCTTCATTAACCTTTGCTTTTTCCATTCAAAATATTTGGTATTGTTTCTCACAAACCTAAGAAATTTTCCATATTGTTGTGTTGCTCAACCTAATTAATATTACTTATATGTTTTCTCACATGTTAAAAACACATTTTCATTTAACATTTCTATTTCTCTATTCTTCTTGTTTGGCAACATGTGATGTTATTTAACAATATGTCCTCTTTGTACCTTTCTCTTAATCCAAATTGGATTACCATACAATTTGTCATCTATATTAGTATTTTCTAGGTGGGAAAATAGGAGGAAATGGTATTCACGACTCATTAAGGGGTTTTTAGTGTCTAAAACTAGTGGAGACACCCTTGACTTTGATCCACACTTTGATACATTTACAATAGTGCAAAAATCACTAAATGAGAGCTTGTATGTGAAAGTTATACCTCTCACAAGTACACCTCCCTTGTTGACCACCATGGTACAAGTGGATGTCACGTCAACTCCCCATTACTCACAAATGTGGGGCTAGCCACATTTGGACTTTCAACGAGATTCTGGAGGGTCCAAAACCTTATCACAGTTGAGGTTTGAAGAAGTGAAAAACCCCACTCCTACATGGTTATTGGGCTATATTAAATATTAAGCTACTAGGAGGAGAAGGGGTTCCATTCTTTAGCATTCTATCATGTTCCACATTTTAGCAAAACATTTAGGAGCAGTATTTTGAGAGCATAGTAGAAGAAGAGAATGATTTTGTAGTAGTCATTTGGGCCATAATGTTAAGAGGTAAGTCCAAAATGAGTGTCCATCTCTTTGTGTGTGATTTTTGATACTAAAGGAAAGAGAGTAAAGCATAGGCCTAATCTTCTAGATGGGTTTTCTCCCATATTGGGTTGCCTAAACTAAATCGTTTATTCATTGGTGTGGATGATATGTATTTTGTGATTATTTGTTCATTTTCACATTTTAGTTATTTATTAAATTCAAGCCCTAAGCTATAGATAAAAAATATGATATCTAATGATAAAATTTGCAAGATTTAAGGTTTTTAGAATATTATAAGATATGTTGAAAAAAAGTCATACAACTTAAGAATTGGCGAAAAAAAGTCATACAACCCTATCCATGGTATATGAGTTATTGGAAGTAATGCTTCCATGACTTCCAAATCGTCATGAAGTGTAAGTGTGTGAATTCCTAAGTTATTAGCTGTATAAACTATTTTTAGTAATATAGATCCACTATTCTCGGATCTAGAAGTATCTTGTATTCATATATATGTAATCTTTGTGAAATCAATAAAATCAGTGTGATATTTTTGTTGTGTGAAGAGTCTCTGGCTCTCTCTATATTTTTGTGAAGAGTCTCTAGCTCTATCTCTATTTTTCTAACATGGTATTAGAGCTAGATATGGCTTGTCAAGGGAAGGCAACGAAGATGTGAGAGAGCCTTGAGTGTTATTGTTTTGTACATAGATAGATTAATATAAGTGTGTGACAGTTGATTTATGTTGTGAGCTTTATTTCTCCCTGTTTAGATATGTGTGTGAGTGTGGCTTTCTAAATCTAGATTTGATCTTAAGCGAGAATTATGCTCCATTTTCTTTAGGAGATCTACAACTCCAGGGATCTACAAAGCGTTACCTATCATTACATGTGGCATAAGGAGTGGCATAAAAGTTGTGCATTCTATTTTGAAAGGAAGAAAGCCGCGACATTGTCACGATTATGGATCTATGCAGAGATGATTCTGGATCATGGATCTGTGTGAAGAGGCAGAGGAATATTGTGGATCGTGGATGTGTGTTAAGAGGTAGAAGAATTTTGGAATTCGCTATACACAGTTCCACTAACCCTCACAACGGAACCATTTAAAAGTGTTCGTTAAAATATCTAGAAGAGGTGTGTTGCCTTGTCTTTTGGCACAAATCTTTGAAGGATTTGACCGACAGAGGAGATTTACGATAATCTAGAATAACCGAATGTTATGCACTGATATATCCATGTGGATGGTTAGATCCCGTCGTCAAAGGCAAGATCGTGCCTGGTACTGTGCAGTTCTTCTGTCAACGAGTTTTTCGGCGTTCTAATCCATCTTTGAAGTTGCAAATATTGGAAGCCTGTTGGCATCAAGTGACGCTACCATTGTTTTTCTTTGTGGTGGCCACGCTGAATGAATGCGCATGCAAGGCCTCTAATTTATGTTCTATGAATCTTGACTAGCAAAGTGGATCCAGTGAAAGAATGTCGCAACCCTGATTGTCATGACGTGTAAGTGTGTGAGTTATGAGGTTATTAGTTGTATAAGCTATTTTTAGTAATCTAGATCTATTATTCTCGGATCTAAAAGTATCATATATTCCTATACATGTAATCATTTTGAGATCAATAAAAGTAGTGTGTGATTTGTGTTGTGTGAAAAATATCTTTCTCTCTCATTATTTTTCTATCATGAGTGTGTTCACAACAACTATTAAGCTTGAGTAGAAGAGAGATTTGTGATGTTGAAAGAGACAGTCATTGCCATCTCTCACAATATGGTCCTCCCTATTGTGGCTCTAGCAAGCAATCTTGGACCATATCGGGAGGTTGCATGTTAAATACCCAAGATATAAATATAGAATCAAATGTCAAGTATATATGACTATGATAAAAACACTCCATAATTTATTATTATCAAACCCCTTAAGGTAGGGAAACACCTTACAATTCATTGGGAGTTAACAAAAGGAGTCCACTCTTGTACACTTGCCTTTTTTAGGGGGGAACCTCTTAAGGAGATAAGCTAAATTACAATATATTTCCACACATATCTAAGGAGTTCTCCATCCTTATTTATAATTTTCAAGAGATCTCTAATCATAAAAACTGTTAAATTATCAATGGACCTTATTTAATGAGGTCACATTACACTTATTCACTACCAACTACCATAATGGGCCTTATTTAATAATATAATGGACCTAGTCCACCTTACATAGAATGGACTCCATTATTCACAAATTATTCCCATTGGGTACCTCCCTAGGTACCCCCACATTACCTCATAAACACACTACACTACACCGCACTTAGGAAAGTATTGTCCTCAATGACTATTGCGAAAAAGTACAAGCACCATATACCCTAGTCCTATGTATAAGTTTTGACCATAATGTTGGCGTAAATCAAGGAATCAGAGTTCCATGTACCAGTGTCAACCACCATGTTGAAGTAATCTAAGTGCCACCTTAAACATGGGTCCCATATACAAGTGTCAATGTTGACTCCCCTTGGAATATACATGAACTCAATAGTTGGCTAAAATTTGTTCCCCAATTTTCTGCTTTGACCACGTAGACCTAACCATATTGAAAAATCCATCCATATAAAACACTACAATTGTGGAATAAGCAAGTTCAAAACTCATATCCCAAACCAACTACACATGTCCCTCCATGATAGTCTCTACATAAGGCAGTGCAGAGTTGTCAAATAAAAGAGAAATGAAGTTTTTATCCAAAAAATAACAACTATCCAAATACCAAGAGGTGCAAGCATCCTTGAGATCGTACTAATAATATCATTCATTGGTATATTCTTCCTTGATTTAATTGTATATGGGCCTAAGAAGTCAATTCCCCTACCATTTATCTATCATTACTTGCATCTCTTTGAGTCTATAAGGCCAATACTAGAAAAAAGTTTTAATGACCTTAATACCTCCATGTCCATCAAGCTTAGAAGGTGAAACTGTAAATAGCTTTAGCATACTACATATTGTTTGACAGTATAGCATATCATGCATCAAATCGAATGGCTAAAACTCCTCTTTATAATGGTTCTAATCTAATGGCAAATAGAGGCCCCTATCCAAACTTTTGAGAGGTATAGTCCAAAAGCCCTTAAAATAGTTGGTTTTAAATTAGTGATACCTTGGCCTCCTAAAATCCAATTCAGATGATTTATTTTTTAAATCTAGGTTATTTTTCATGAGGAATTATGATCTATAGATTGTCAAATTTAGTGCCAAAATATACAAGAAGCTATTTAAATGTTGTTGCCCTCATTGTTTTCTTTAAAAATCCACAAAAGGGAAAACAAAATTGCCTCGCTTTGGACAATGAAAGGTCTCTCATTCCAATTGTGAAATACCCAAGATAAGAATATAAAATAAAATTCCAAGTATCCACAATTATAATAAAAACACTCCACACTTTAGAATTATCAAACCCATAAGATAGGGAAACACCTTATAATTGATCCTTTTACAGAAGGAACCCACTCCTGTTCACTTGCCTCTTCAAGGGGGCAACCTCCTAATGAACTAAGCTCAGTTACACTATTCTTGTATGCATATCTAGGGACTTCACCATCCTTGTTTGCAATTATCAAGAGAAATCTAATAATAAAAACTCCTAACTACCTAATGGACCTTATTTATGAGGTCCCATTACATTTATTCACTACCCAACTATCATAGTGGGCCTTATTTAATAATACACTAGACATAGTACACCTCACATAAAATGGCCTCAAATATTCTAATATCATTACCCTTAGGTACCTCCCTTGGTACCACCATATTACCATCCTAAGTGAACTACACTACAAGATCTAATTCAAATATAAAATCAGAGGGCAACTTGAGAGAAAATGTAGACCTATAAAATTAGTATAGGAAAGAGCCCAAGAAAGAACAACTAAGTTCCAATACCAATACCCCATCACGATCCTTATTTAAATTGGAAGTGAAAGTGGATATATATCCACTTGAAAGTGAGATAAATGCAATAAAATTGAATATTAACAATTAGAGGTTTATTTTAGCTTCCACCATAAAGAAGAAGAGTAAAATATTTCATTTTCTAGAGTAAAATTAGAGGGAAATGCATTAACCTAGTGGGAAAGTCACATGGAGACACTGAGGATGGAAGGTGATCCACAAGTAACTAAGTAGGAGGATTTCAAAACCCTCATTATGTCCTAGTTCTACCCTATTGGGTATGTAGAAGATTAATGAATCTATTGGCATTACTTCAAGCAAAGGTACAGGTAAAGTGTGCAATAGTATACCACTAATTTAGGAAGATGGTTATCATGTTGGATATCTCTCCCAAAATCCTAGATGTGCTCCTCAAGTGGTGTGTGTGTGTGTGTGTGTGTGTATGCTATGTGAACTTCAAATATTTATTTCATGCATGTATAGACAATTCTTATATTCTTTGGCCCCAAGTTTAAATATGATTCATACCTATGCATGCACTTCTCTCATTTTTTTAATAAAAGATTCAACATCAATGCTTATTTTTCATTTCTATTAGTAAATCAACGAAATTAAAAACCATGTTAAGATTGTGTCCATATAATACTTCAAATACTTAACATTTCATTTACCTATTTAAAAAAATAAGTATGTAGACTCCTCCTACTTTGAAACATGAAAAGTGAACCAAAACACATTCCAATATAATTAGTCAATGAAATTAAGTGCAAGAATCAAATAGAGGTCACTACTAAAGTGCATCTAATTGTATTTGAACAATATTGCCAAGAATTGAGCACAAACCTATTTTAGTATAAAATGTTTAATTTGATTATCATCCCCCTTTTAACCATTTGGCTTGTAAACCAATGTTAGGTTCTTAACAATATGGAATATTTCAGTGCATATAAGTGAGAATCAACCTCTATAGAGGAAAAGTTTTCATATCATCAAAATCTCAGTTACTTGAAATGTATCTAGTGGGATTTATCTCAAAATGGATCATGTATTCATGGTAAGGGAAACCATCAAACATACTTCATATTTTCATAACAATTATTGAATATAAAGATCATTTAAATTAAGGGATTCAAAGTCAACATTATTGTATGGCTATAAAGGTCATAAGAAATTGGTTATGGTGTTTAAGAATATTAGAGAGTTTAGCCATGATTAGTTTCCCAAAGAGGCACCACTATCTTGGATTAGATTATGAAAGGGTTCATGGAATGTGTCACTTCTTGAGAAACTTTAAATCGTGTTATGGAAAATCCTTTTGGATATCATGCCTCGTATGCATAGTAAAAACATTGTAGTATGGAAATTGATACCAACTACAAGCATAAACAAGTGTTGCATGGACTATGTGTAATTATACATGATTAACAATTGTGTACGAGGATAAATGGAATCAAACATTTGCACAAGCAATAATAATAGGCCAAATCACACTTGTGACACTTCAAAACCAAAACGTTATGCTAAGGTAACAAAACACAAGGAATGACAATAATGTTGAGGGTACCTGGTAGTACCTATACACCAATATTTTATATATTAGGTTGTTGAAAAATTTTACATATTCAAAAAAAATAAAATTACTAACATTTTAAATGAAAAACATCTACCATTTATTTTTTTGAAATAATAAAATTGAAAACTTATCACACATCATCCATTGCAAATCAAAGAAACAACCCCAACACAAAATGAGATCAAAGTGAAGTTGCCTATTTCATGTCATTAAGGGTGGTGTTTCAAATAAGGATCCAACCAATGAATTAAATAGATAAATATGAACTTGCATCTAAGGAAACAAATCAAACCTCATTGAAATCTCAATTCACTCATTTCTCTCTTTTCCATTTTTCAAGGTGGAAAGGAAAGAGTGTTTACATAAAAATACGTAAAAAAATTAGAACGTTGCATAATAACTTTTGGGTTGATTCATTTGCTAATTTCATGAAAAGAATGAAATCCATATACATAGTTGTTGATCTCTTATCCTGCCAATGACAAGAGTCAACCTCCTAGGGAAATCTCAAAGAACATATCAATATCCCCTCTTTATTTTTAGAGAGGTGGTAGCCACTTTTGATATTTGGAAGATTCTCATTATGGTTTTAGATGAATCCAATGGGTGAGTGCTAAACAAAAAACCCCAACAAATCTTCCATCAAATCTCTACGACATATTTACTCATTAAGCATTCAAGAAATGAATGTGAAAAATAGATATTATATGTATGAGGCTCTACCTTTAACAAATATTTTTCCTTTCTCTTTAAAATAATGTTAGTCTAGAATCAAATATAATTTTGTAAGATGAAATAAAAATAAAAATATGGGTAGGTCTTCAAATAACTTTAACGGATTGCATGCATTAGAATCAAATGAATTTCTAAAGCTTCAATTTTACAAGAATCCAATGATACATTATCATACAAAATTATGTTTGCAACATGAAACTTGAATAGCTCTTTATGTGATCAGGAGCTCAAAATTTGTCAAAAATAAGAGTGTCAGGATTTTGTTAAACTTAGCTTCAGATTGAAGAGTTCATCATTTTGAATCCAAAGGTGTGAATGACACTCAAATCTAAGCTCGTATGCAAGATTTAGAGAAAGTCAAAATTCAAGTTTGACTTGGACATGTGGGAGAATTGGATGACATGGCAAAGGTCTCAGCGAATGGGGAAGCGCCAAATGATAGGTTTCCATTGGGTCCGACATAGCGCATATCAGAGGAGTTAAAGTAATTGGCCCCTGGAGCACTCAGAGTTGTGATAATATATATCGCAAGTGCAGATTGGCGAAGGGTTAACGTTACAGAATCGACCTCCAACAGAGCTTAGGTGCGATACGATATATATCGCATATCTTAATCGCAACCCAGGCAAGTGTTTACAATGATACCCCGACTGTAAGTGTCGATTGCAATTTGTGATAGGGTACCAGATGCGATACTGTTATATGTTGTGGTTTAAACTCGTCGGGTCTGCCGGATCGCCAGATCGCATATCGTAATGCGTTAAGTCCCGCATACACAAGACCCTATGTTATCCGCCGATTGTGATGAGCGATAAGTCCCATATGCGATTGGATTATATGATTCGATTAACACCCCCATCGGGTCCGCTGATATCGCAATCGCATAAATCACCCGCTTTTGTTCACATACCTTAAGACCACGGGTTTTTCGCCGATTGCGAGTTGCAACAGAGTTGCGGAACCGTCGCCTTTTCCGCTGGACTCAACACTTTGTATGTGACCATTCAACCTTAACTGTGAGATAGGCTTGGAAGTTGGCGGTATCACCGATTTTGACGGAACTACCATATTTAGCTCCAAATAATGAATTAACTGCTAATAAGCCAGATTTGGAGGAGAAAATTGTGGAAAGACTAACAAAAGTCATAACTAAGGCAATTTTCGACGAAATGGTATTAAAAAAGAGGTTAGATAGCCATTTTTGAACATTTTGAACTCTTTGGAACATGTTTCAAGATCAAAGGAGCACTTCGGTAGGATTTTTTGAAAAATGAAGCCTATGGGTACCATGGTCAACCAGAGTGTTGATTCAATTTATGGAGGAGTTTGAAGATGGATATGACCTTGCAGGGGTCTTCCAGTCTCCATGTGCTTTCTGCAATGTCCATTACATCAGTGTTGTAGCTTTATCTCTTCTTTCCTCTATATGTGTTTTGGAAAAAAGACTTATTGATGTACTTCAAGTGGATTGTGGTACTATTTATGCTCTTTGAAGTTGGAGTATGGGGTCTTGGTGTAAGATGCCTATGTTTACTGAAGCTTTACATGTTTGACTGTAAGTTAACATGTATATGGAGTGAGAAATTTTGCAGAAGTTGTTTCTTTGAAGGAGAAACTAACCATACCATTTCAGCAGTTTATGTACTATTCTTTTCTAGATATTGAGCATAATGAGAAGGGGTCATGCCTTTAGAGATGATCCAATGAGATGTAGCCCAGGAGGGGTGAACTCCTTTATCAATGGTTGATGTATTGCTAATTGATACATGCTTCCATTCAGTGTTTTTGTTTCATGTTTTAAGTTTTGTTCATGAAACTAACTTAAGTGAAACACACATAAAATTCATACTTGCTATTTTGGAGTACAAACCTTAAGCACATTTTTATATTCTGAATGAGGAATTAGCACAACATTACTAATCTGCTCCATTTTAGATTAAATTAGTATCAGAGCATAGGTTTTGCTTTGTGCAAGGAGGAATTGACTGTTGTTTGCAAGTGAATGTGTTTTGAAGCTCAAGTGAGGAGAAGGTTTTGGAAAGGAGAGCAAGATTGTTACAATCTCTACCACCAAGTTCTACCTAAAATTGCAGTAGAAGCTTCAAGCAAAGCATGTCCCAAGGAGGAGATCTTGCAAGAATGTCAAAGGATGTGAAGGCTTTTAGGAAGACTTTCTTAGAAATGGAAGAAATGGTGAAAATCCTCTATGAAGAGAGGAATACCAAATTGCAAGGTGAAATCTATAGACCTCCAAGAGAAGAATGTTCTCCAAGGGAAGAAGGTAACAAAAATTGAGATAAACCACCATCTTCTCCACACTCTTCATGTTTTTCTACAACTCGTATGCAATATGCTAGTGTAGAAAGTCCCTCAGAGAAGGTAGATGGACCAGTTTGTACCTTTTTTCCACATGATGTGGAAGATGAGGTTCTATCAGCACCCAAATTTAAGGAACTGAAAGAAGAGAGCAAAGAGCCCAAGAGGACACATCCAGAATCAAAAGGGAGTTTGAAAACATCTTTGTATGTCAATCAAAAGATGAGGCAAAAAGTAAGAATTTATATGCTTCTTCCTTATGCGAAAGTGTTGATGTAAACTCATTTGCATCCTTTGAAAAACATAGTAAAGGCATTGGATCCAAGCTCTTGACCAAGATGGGTTACAAGGGAGGAGGCCTTGGAGTAAACTAGAAAGGAATTAAAATCCAATTGAGGCCAAGGAGAGGCCTAAGTATGAAGGCTTAGGCTATGTTGCAAAAGAAGAATGGTATTGTAGCAACAACTCATGGGTATTGTGCTCCTTTCACTGTAAGAGAGGACACGAGGAGGCAAGATTTTGGGATTTGCATCTAGAATTGGTTCCACTTGGTTCCTCAAGTGTAAGGAGGACTTTAAGTGCAAAACATCTCCAAATAAAGATGAACAAGTTGAAGAAGAAGGGAAGCTAAGTTATTCTTGCCATGCAAGTTCCTCACGCAAGAAGCGTAAGCCAAAGGACGACAAAAAGTGGTACAAACGTCCTATTAATGCAAATGCTTTTCATAATGGAAAACAAAATGTTGATTTGAATAAAATTTTGAGAAATATGTTTCCATGCACCTTTTGCCTTTCATCTAACCATTGTGTAGATAAGTGCAATAAAAGGAAACCAATCATCAAGAAGATTTTTATGTCTAATGGAGTTGAGACCGAAAAGAGAAAATCTCATCTAAGGTCAAAGGCAAGTGAGCCAAGAGGAGCTCAAAAGAATTTTTGTACTCACTGCAATATCAGTGGGCATTGGGTTGAGAAGTGTTGGAAATTGTTTCCACAACTTCATCCTGGTAAGGGAAATAAAATCATGCAAGCACCAGAAGAGGAAGCAACAAAAGAAAAAGTGGTGCAAGATGCGACCATCCCTGAAGCAGCTCTAGAATAAGAGAAAGTTCAAATAGAGGGTTCATTTACCTGGTTGGGTAAGAAATGGGCAGACTATTTGTCTAGTTGAAGTTTGTAAATTTTTGTTTTGCATTAGTTGCATATTGCCATAGTTGGGTAATTTGTAAAAGTGATGTTCATAAATAAATCACTTATATGCAACAGTGTTTTCTTTAGGCATTACAATACTAGTTTGGGTTGTTGATAGTCAATTTGAATGGAAAATTTGGGATTCAATTTTATTCCATTTTGTAAAATGCATTTGTATTAGTATGTTCCAAATGTGTTTAGCACTCAAGTTATACAAGTATTCACTATGTGAGTCTTTTTTTGGTTCATTTGGCAAAGTCTTTTAGGATCTTATCCTCGATAAGGATTTTTCGGATGAGCACCTTGGAATTCCTCTTGGAAAGGATGTCGTTGAGGATGGCCATAGTGACATGGAAAAGCTGAGAAGAACATCCTTTTGATCGGAAGCCCAACATAATTTTGACAAACAAAATGTTGAATGTGTGGGAAGACTTACCACAAGCATGGGTGAAGTGCCTAAGGGTTGTCCATTGTTGAAAGAATGGAATCTGGAAGTCTGCAAAGAGCATGATCTTCAAAGTAGACAGAAAATGAATGGAGGCCAGTGCATCTTACAAGTCGGCTCCATCTTGTATAGCAAGAATATGTGCATGAACTCGCAGCATAGTAATTTGGTCATCGTGTGGGAAATGTTGAAAGAAGTGAGGAACTCTTTCTCTTGCTGCAATGAGAGTCACATTACGATGAACAGATCTTACATAGACCTCAAAAGACATAAGCATCATCTTTTCAGAAGATATCATGAGAGCTTGGCAACGGCCATTAATGGTTGCAGGAGAGTGTTTCACTTAGCATGTCCAAATATCATCGATAAAGTTGATGATCATAAGGAAGCACTAGTCGATCTAGCAGTTGAAGGCACTTTGAACGTGTTGAAGGCATCAACTGTAGCAAAGGTGAAACACGTAGTGGTACCATCATTCCAAACCCAAGTCAAGTAGATTTGTTGAATTATGAGAGTCTACAATAATAACCTTAATTAAAGTTTTTAGTGCTTTATGGTACTTAGAGCACTAACCCCATTATTTGTACATGATAATATGATGGCAAGAAACAATAAAACATAAAGTGTTTTAAATGGCCATCAAGGGGATTTGTATCCACTCTGAAGTGATGAGAGAATGAGAGGCATTATGCCTTAGTTTTTGTAATGCATTTTGTAATCATCATAATGTAATCGATTTGAAAGAAGCAATTTGCCTAAACCATCTTGGCAATTCCATGTAAACTTGTCCAAAGAGTATTTTGTAAACTCTTGGCAAGTAAATTGCGTCATTGTAAACTCGATAATATCATCTACAGATGCAAGTAATGGCTTCATCGTTCAATTTTTGAAGAACAAAGGTGAAGGAGACAAAGAAGATGTTTCAAAGACATTGCATGTAGTTGATTGATGATTTGAAACTTTTGGAGACCAAAAGTTGTTCAGTGGAGAAAAGTGATCAAGAGATCAAAATTTGTCAAAAATCAAAGTGTGAGAATTTTGTTAAACTTATCTTCAGATCGAAGAGCTCATCATTCTGAATCCAAAGGTGCGAATGACACTCAAATCTAAGCTCGTATGCGGGATTTAGAGCAAGTCAAAGTTCAGGGTTAACTTGGACACGTGGCAGGATTGGATGACATAGCAAAGGTCCCAGCGAATGGGGAAGCACCAAATGGCAGGTTTCCGTTGGGTCCCACATATCGCATATAGGAGGAATTAAGGTAATCGGCCCCCGGAGCAGTGAAAGTTGCGATGCAGTATATCGCAATCGCAGATCGACGAAGGGTCAACATTACAAAATTGACCCCCAACAGAGCTTAGGTGGGATGCGATATATATCGCATATTGCAATCGCAACCAGGGCAGGTGTTTGTAAAGCGACCCTGGTTGTAAGCGCCGATTGCAATTTGCGATAAGGTGCCGGATGCGACACTGTTATATGTTGTGGTTTATAACTCGTCGGGTCTGTCGGATTGCCAACTTGCATATCGCAATGTGTTAAGTCCCGCATACACAAGACCCTAGGTTATCCACCGATTGCGATGAACAATAATTCCTAGATGGGATTGGGTTATAGGCTCTGGTTAATACCCTCATCATCCATCGATATCACAATCGCACAAATCACTCGCTTTTGTTCATAGACCTTAAGACCATGGTTTTCCGCCAATTGCGAGTTGCGATAGAGCTGTGGACTCATTGTCTTTTCTACCGCACTGACCACTTTGTATGTGACCACTCGGCCTTAACTGCTAGATAGGCTTGGAAGTTGGCAGGACTGTCGATTTCAGAGGGACTGCCAGATTTAACTCCATATTATGAATTTAATTGGGAGCAAGCCAGATTTGGAGGAGAAAATTGTGGAAAGGCTGACAGAAGTCATAACTAAGGCAATCTTCGACCAAATGGGATGCAAAAAGAGGCTAGATAACTATTTTTGGACATTTTGAACTCATTGGAACAAGTTTCAGGGTCAAAGGAGCACTTCTGGATAAGTTTTTTTTTTTTTAAATAAAGCCTATGGGTGCCATGGTCAACCAGAGTGTTAATTCAATGTATGTAGGACTTTGAAGATGGAGATGACTTTGCAAGGATCTTCCAGCCTCCATGTGCTTTCTGCATTAGCCATTACATCAGTGTTTTAGCTTTATCTCTTCTTTCCTCTATATGTGTTTTGGAGTAGAGACTTATTGATGTACTTCAAGTGGATTTTGGTACTGTTTATGCTCTTTGAAGTTGGAGTATGGGGTCTTGGTGTAAGATGCATGTGTTTGTTGAAGGTTTACATGTTTGACTGTAGATTCACATGTGTATGGAGTGAGAACTTTTGCAGAAGTTGTTTCTTTGAAGGAATTCAAGGAAAAAATAGCCATTCCATTTCAACAGTTTATGTACTCTTCTTTTCTAGATATTGAGCATAATGAAAATGGGTCATGCCTTTAGCGCTGATCCAAGGAGATGTAGCTTAGGAGGGGTGAACCCCTTTATCAATGGCTGATGTATTACTGCTTGATGCATGCTTCCATTCAGTGTTTTGGTTTCATGTTTTAAGCTTTTTTCATGAAACTAACTTAAGTGAAAGACACATAAAATTTATACTTGTTATTTTGGAGTATAAACCTGAAGCACATTTTTATATTTTGAATGGGGAATTAGCACAACATTAGTAATCTACTCCATTTCAAATCATTATGGGAGAAATTAATAATAATATCCCAATGTAAAAGGTTTAACATTGTCTAAAAACTGAAATAGCCTCCTAGATGACAATTACATAAGTTTTAATTAAACTACATTTGTTTTATTACAAGTAGGTGTTAGCACCTAAATCTACCTTAGGTTGAAGGAAGGCAAAATTCAGGGTAACCACAAACCACGCTCAGTCTGGTAGCTAGCCCTACCAGAACAGGAGAGGGCTCTCTCCGAGTCACGCTCAGTGAATAGATAAACAATATGGTCTGAGATGACTTGCAATGAATATTGGTTTTAGGCTAGGTAAATAAACATGGAAACAAGAAGCAATTTTGTATAAATGACTGAGTTTCTCGGATATATGGGACCAACGAACAATAATGAGCAGAGAATTTAACACAAAAGCACAGATTACTTCGTGGGGCAAGGCAGGCAGAAAGTCTAGCAATTAAATTTGAAATAATGTGGAACGGAAAGATTGTTTAGGAGGGTGAAAAGGGCATAAACACATGAATCCTTTTCAACAGAAGAAGAACACATAACGTGAAACTTTCCCACAGGAAGAGCAATAAACATGAATTATACCTTATTTTACTTAGAAAATTTCACTGGAAATGAATATGAATGAACTGTGAAACATAACGAAATACATATGAAACATAAAGAGAACACATTTGCTACACTCACACCACAAGAATCTCATGAAACAGAGCCGTTGCCTTTCATTAATCCTCTGTCAAA
>APFE031379823.1:332808-352437 GCA_000404065.3 Pinus taeda | reverse complement strand
GAGCCAAGACTCTCAGTCATTGTTAATCTCTTGCTCTAATGGAGTGAGCTCAATCCTCCTATGTTGGGCAGCTTGGCGGTTCTCACGGATGTTTTGCAGCTCCACGATCTAATGCTGGTCCTCGAGCTGTTTGTTCCTCTACTCCAAATACCTGATAATCCACTTAGCCCTCTCCAAATTGAAAGACAAGGCTTGGATCTTCGTTGGCTGCTCTTGAATGGTCCTCCTAAGTTTGGCACTCTCCATATCTGTATCATCATCTTGAATGAGGATAAAGTCGACCTCTTGTCCACCGGATGGCCCCTCGTCATGCATGGGCTTCTTGCCCTTGTCCTGTACTTGTGTTGCCGATGTCGGAAGCGAGGCCCCTTCCACCCCGGGTGGAGATAACACTCGCTTTGCTGCTGCAAACAAAGGTCTACTGCCTCTCTGATAGGTGATGAATACTGGCATAGTAGTGGTTTCATGGTGCTCATACTGATGAGAAGGACCACCTATCTCCTGTTCAACCTCTGATAATACCTGTGAAGTGCTGAAGAGGTCACGGGAGATGAAATCATCCCAAGTAATTCCCTGCAATCCCAACTGATGATCCACCAAAATCTTAATTAGAGCAAAGTGATAAACACTGTTAAGTTGCTGCCAAGGGGTTTTATTCTACATGAAGGTGTTCATCCTCTCTATGTTCCTGCAAATGAAATATGGGATGTTCATCATCTGTACCCTGGTAAAGTGCATGAGCAACCTGATGTGATAGGCATACAAACGAGAGAACCTCCCCTCACAGCGAAAATATTTCATGATCAATTTCATGAGTGGAGCATATTCATCTTTCAAATATCTGAATGGAAAGACTCTTTGGAGCTGCCTCAAGAAACTGGCCTTAATGTAAGGCTCATAGTGTTGCCGATCAACCTTCTGTTTCTTGTGTTATGGTTCTCCAACATTCGGTATGCGAGTTGCTAATGAGACAGTTTCGGGTGTTAGTGTGAAGGTGACACCGGCCAAGATAGAGTGACCTCCATGTAGGTGAAGCACAAAAATACGGGCCAACTCATGATGAACTCGAACATTAGCCACCCTTTGACAAAATTCAAAACATGGTAGATGCTGGAAACATGACATAGCAAGAGAGCAGGCCTGCAATTCTGTGAGGGTGGTTGGCTCATCCCTAACATGTTTGCCACTTTTGTGATGTCTCCGGGGAGCCTGTTCTTCCGAGGATAAATGACTTTGGGTTTCCATCTCATACTCCGATGAATGCTCAGATGCCATGAATGCTGTATATGGAATGTGCTTGGACTGTCCTTTGATGATGGTATGAAACTGTGTGTTGATATGATCTCTGCCACCAAGGGGAACAATGCAAAAGAGAGTGTTAGGAAAGGGAATAATATGATGGGATTAGGGGTTATGGGGAGAAATTTTGTTTAGGGAGATGTAGGAGGGTTTGGGGATTTTTATAAGGTAGGGTTTTGGGGTGTTATGTTGACAAATGAGTGGAAGGGATAAGGACTAGGGCTTTAGTATTGTTTTAGGGTAGGGAAAATATGGAAAAATGGGATAGGAGAGAAGGGAACAATGGAAAGAAGGGGAAAAGTGAGAGGTGAAAGAGGAGCCTTGGCATCAACACAATGAGTTTGCAACCCTAGCAACAATGGTTTTGATGTTTTCAAGTGGTAGGGTTTGGGCGTTTTTATTACAACTATAAATAGCCATGGACCACCATTACATTCACAAGATTTGATGAGCAACCAAGATTTAGACCCTACCTGGCAATTGGAAGGGATTCAAAGTCGATTTGATGCAAATTTGGCACAAATTCGGGCCTTTGTGGGTGTGCGCCACACTCTGTGTGTGCGCTGCGCCCGTGTATATCCACCACTATGGGGTCGCGCTCTGTGCGTCGTACCCCTCTGTGTGTGCGTCGCGCTCCTAAAAATGACTCCAAACTCACTCCAAATGCGTGCAAGTTCTCCCAATGACTTTAATGCTTCTCTATAACCTTGATTTGCACAATGACTTTGTTTCTTGTGGGAATCCTTTATAAATACATTTGGAGTCATGGGTTTGATTTTGTTTCTTCAAAACCCACTTAGCTAATGTTTTGGTTTTGACATTTTTGCCCTGATTTAATGCAACTCTGTATTTCACTTTTCCCTTTGAATTTTTAGCTAAAATGATGCCATTTTTTTTGGCACTTTTTGCAAGGGTTGTCGACATGGTATTTGGCCAAGGAAACAATGATTGCGCCTGAAGAGATCAACCGAAAACTTTTTTGAAATTTATCACAAATGACACACTGTTTGACTTTTCTTGAAAACAAAGTTTTGAAGAACAGTCGTAATCTGTCAACACGACGATGAATATCTTTGAATCACAACTTTGTAAGCGCCTCCCTCTAGTCTGCATGGCTCTATTGGACATGGTTGAAGATGAAATTGACTAATCCCTAGACCTAATGACTGAAAATGACTCTTGTCTATTAAAGGATCGAACATTGACTGTCATGGACTTTAGTGAACATTGATGAAAAGACCTAAGCCAACAGGTGCCATACATGAGGGGAAATGACTAACAAGACCTTTTCCATCAGATTATGGCATGCCCCTAGCGGAATGTAGCTAAGTGAATGGAGCGAGACACCTAAAAATGAAATGCATAAAGAGTTTTGATCTCTGACGGAGGACTGACAAGACCAACTCTAACATTGGCTCCAATGGGGTATGGTAGCTCCCTAGAGGTGCCAAGAACAACAGATCTCCGGAAGAGCTAGATAGTGCCTTCATCCATTGGGCTATGGAGTCATTATTTCGACAAACAACACAAGACTCTACCTCATTTATGAAACTAAAATGACCAAAACTGACTCAAATTTGATATTGAAATGACTTGAAGACTAACTTGACAAACTCTAACCAAACTAAAAATAAAATGGTATTTACAGTGACAGTGGAAGCAGTGTCAATAACTCAGAAATCTTACCGTTTGAGCAGCTGACCATTGATCGGCCCTCCTAGACAATCTTCCCCGTTCATTTCCTTCAGAAGAAAGGCATTCTGACCCCGATATGCTGCAATCTTGAAAGGACCTTTCCAAAGATTCTCGAACTTACCGTGCTTACCTTTTTCCTCATTCATTGCATCCCACTTCAGCACCACATCATCCAACTAAAATTTGTCCGCCCTTGCTTTTCTGTCATAAATTTTCTTAATCTTCTCCTGCAACTTGGATGTGTTCTGGAAGACTTCTTCTCTGGTCTGCTGCAAGTGGACCATTTGATTCAACCTTCTCTGCATAGGATCATTTTCACTGCTGGCCTCCTGAAGAAGTTTGACTACTAATGTTGCGAGAGAGGTGGGAAACGTTGTATCAACTCCATACACAAGCTCGAAAGATGACGTACCAATGGATTTCTTCTCACTGACCCGATCTACCCAAAGTGCATTGACCAACCTCTTATGCCGCCTCTTCTTGTTTATTTCCAACAGCTTCTTAATGATGTTGACCAATGATTTATTCGAAGACTCCGCCAATCCATTGCCTTGCGGATGATAGGTGGTTGAGTGACCCAAAATGATGTGATATTTATGACAAAATTCTATCATCCTTTTTTATTTGAAAGCTGATGCGTTATCAGTGATTAACTTATTCGGGCAACCAAAGCGAGACAAGATGTTATTTTCAAGGAATGAAATAATTACCGCATCTGTAGCTTGTCTGGTGGGAATTGCCTCGATCCATTTTGTGAAATAATCTGTCGCTGTGAGGATCCATCTATGCTGTCCGGAAGAAGCGGGATGAATTTCACCAATGAAATCCAACCCCCATTGCTGAAAAGGGGCACTCACCTCAATGGGCTTAAGTGGCAAAGGCTGTAACTTCTGCCTTCCTTCGAAAATATGACACTTGTGACAGCTCTTGACCATCTTATATACATCACAAACAATGTCGGCCAATAGTATCCCGCTCTTAGAATTTTATTTGCTGTTGATTTCCAAAAAAGGTGACCACCACATTCTCCTCCGTGGAAATCCTCCATGACCTTCTTTGCTTCCTTTTCCACCAAGCAATTTAACAAAACGCCACTGAGGTCTTTCCAATAAAGTGCAAAATTTAGAATGCAAAACTTGGCAGCCTTCAATTTGAGTGTTCTTGCTTTGTTTCTAGTCATGCCGGGCAGTGGTGACAAATTTTTAAGCACATATATGATATCTGAATACCACGGAGAAAGAGAAAACATTTCAGATACCTGAATTGACGATCCTTCCTCATTCTCATCGAACATAGCAGCGATCAGATTTATGTATAAGGCGTGCAAGTTTGACTCAGCCATTAACTTTGCCAATCCCTGTCCTTTAACCAACTTTGTGGGCTTTATTTCCACATCATATTCCAACAAAGCTGCAATCCACTTGCCTTGTCTTCCTTCTGGATCGATCTGCACTAAAACATCTTTGACAACAGCGTTAGGAACATAGGCCAAAATATGAGAATGTAGAATATATACCCAAAAATCTTTTAATGCTTTCACAAGTGCAAGGGTTTGCTTCTCAATGATGTTGTATTTTAAGGTTGCATCTCTTATAGCTCTGCTGAAGAATGCAATGGGTCTTTCATGATCATCTATTTTCAGTAATAACGCAGTTGCCATAGTATGCTCCAAAGCAAATGAAAACAATATAAAATCCTGAGTGTAGTCCGGGCTGACTAGAACTGGAGCTGAAGAAAGAGCCAGTTTGACTAAATTGAAATATTTTACAGCCTCATCTGTCCATTTCACTTGGTTGTCCTTCTTAAGCATGTTTGTAATCTCTCTTAGGTGTTCAGCAAGATTAGGTACAAAACGACGTAGAAAATTCATTTTACCATTGAAATATTGAATCTCTTTCTTATTCTAAGGCAGATCGATTTGCTGAATCATTTGTACATGTGCTGGGTTAATACGAATTACATATTTTGAGATAATGTGCCCGAGTAGTTTGCCTTCCTCCATGGCGAACAAGTTCTTTTTCGGATTTAGTGACAAGCCATATTTTCTGCACTTTTGAAACACAGTTTTTAGATGGTACATGTGTTCTTCATCAGATTTGGATAGCACTGTCAAATCATCCAGGTACACAACCAGAAAGACATCCTTCTCATTTGCGAAAACCAAGTCCATTGCACGCTGAAATGTGGCACCTGCGTTCTTCAAACCGAAAGGCATTTTAGCGTAATGAAAGGTTCCCCATGGAGTGGTGAACATTGTCTTTTCTCGGTCATCTTCATGGAAAAAAACTTGGTTATATCAAGAATAACCATCAAGTAGTGACATACGAGATACTCCCACTACTCGCTGAAGTATATGGTCCATTTTGCGCAGTGGATAATTATCTTTCAATGAAACTTTATTGAGATTTCTAAAATCAATGCACAAGCGAATCTCACCTGTCTTCTTTCATACAGGCACCAAATTAGAGATCCAATCTGAAAATCTGATGGGAACAATGATCCCTGATTTGTACAACCTTTTTATCTCCTTTTAAATTGATGGCAATAGCTTTGGATTTAGCCTTCTCAACTTCTGTCTGAAAGGTTTCTGATTGGGCTTAATGGGTATAGTGTGCTGAATTATATTGGTATCATATGTCTTTAAGTTGGAATAGTCCCAAGCAAACACATCTGCAAATGAAGATAGCAAACTGATATATTTGTCCTTTATTTTCGGTGGCAATGCTTTAGACAGTTTTACCATTTTAGGATTAGCAGCTATTCCGACATTGACTTCTTCCACACCCTTCTCTGTTGGCTGCAATGTTGGTTTGTGGGCTACATCATCTTGATCGAAGAGTTCTTCTAAAGGTATCAAGCCTTTAAGAATAGCGTTATTCTTTAGCTGCAACACGTCCATCTGATTGATCTACACATCATCTTTTCCATTATCGTTACCATCGTCATTTTCTACGTCAATTGAGGTTTCTTTGAACTTACCTTTGTTTTGCATAAAATCATCAATCTCCTCATCATCTTGGAAAACTTGCCAATATCTTTGATTGTCTAGGATGGTTGGACGACGCTTGACAAGATTTCGAATTTATTATTAGAGTTCATTGGGATCTTCAAACTACTTGCTACCTTAGTAAGAGCATCAACAATACTATTTGGTATATGAGGCACACATGTCAAGGTCTATTCTGAAAATAATTTTAGGATGTCTAGAACTGCATTACGGTAAGCCCACATCCTAGGATGCTTTGTTTGATATTCGCCTCTGACCTGCTTAATCACCAATTCAGAGTCGCCATATACTGCAATCCTCTTAGCATCCAGCTTTCTTAGAATTTTTAGGCCAACAATTAGAGATTCATACTCAGTTCCATTATTTGAATAATCAAAAGCTAACTTGTAAGAGCATACCCGCACGTTACTAGGCACTTTGTTCAGGGCAGAGAAAGGACTGTGTACCCTGTCACACGGAATGAGTCGATCTTGCGGACAAGATAGACCTTCCTAGAATCTAATGAAGACCTAATGACAAGCAAACCAACCAGACACTATATTTCTCTAAATGTGCTTTATAAATAATGGCAAACAAATGTGTTTAAGGCCTACCTCATGTCCAACGCAAGTTTGGGTATGCCTTCGCTCCTTTGGTCCAAGTAAGTTCCTTTGTCACAAACCTGCAAACACAAACAAGGAAAATGATTAAATAGCACCTAAATAACCAGTATTATAAAACATATTTAACATGAAAGTCAAGGAGTCCATGAAACAAATAACATAAGATACTTGTTGAGAAAAATGAGCTTGATTGTATTAATTCAAAAGAGAAGAACCTTACAACCTTTGCCTTGACGCTGTACAAGCTCCTTCCAGGGTCCCACAAGAAGTCTCCTCTACTTTGACAAGCTTCACTCACTCCCTAATGGGGCCAAAAAGGTATGTGATCTCTCCTCTTAAGCTCAAATAGGAAGTCTTGATTTCACTAGCATTTACCCTCAAAAGTTCAGCTTCTAACCTCCCTGGCCACTGACCCAATGCCTCAATTTATAGTTCAATGGAGATCAGTTACCAGCTCCTCCTTCAAAGGGATAGAGTCCTCCTTCAAAGGGATAGCTCCTCTCAACAAGGGATTAGTTCCTCCTATGATGGGATGCATGAACCACTTGGAGCGAACAATCCACGTAACAAATGCTTCTAGAAAACTATAGAATTAACCCAAGATGAGTTTTTTAAGATAAAGATTGTGCCTTTTGAATTTTACAGGGGTATGCACCCTCCCCTTTACATACAGAGCGTATAAGTACGCAGATATCCAGAACAGAAGGTGCGGGCCCGCAGGCAAAAGTGAGAGAAAGTGCGGAACCAGAGTTACATTGCTTTTTTGATGTCTTTCTCTCATTTCTAAAGCTTGTTTTTAAGAGCTGAGGTGTGAGACTTGCTTAGGAAGCTGGCATAGGTGGTGATAGACCCATACCGACTGCAAATAATCACGGTGACGATATTTTTGTGTAACAAGTATCTCATTGACATACTTTCCTTGAGACACAAATACTTTCCCATCTTTCTGCCACACTTCCATGCCTAGAAAGTAGTGCATGAGGTCCATGTCCTTCATATCAAACTCTCTTGCAAGGTGCTCCTTGCAAGATTTGATCAGCTGATCATCACCTATCAAAATCAGATCATTGACATAAAGTACAATAATCAATGGCTTACCTTCTACCATGATGTGGTAAAGGTTTGCATCTACTTCACTCTTGGTGAAGCCCAACCCGATGAAATAACTATCGATCCTGGTATACCAAGCAAGGGGTGCTTGCTTCAGCCCATACAATGCTCACTTGAGTTGGCAAACATGCGACTCGTGATCCAAGGTCTCAAATCCTTCGGGCTGCTCAATGTATACCTCTTCCTCAATCTTCCCATTGAGGAACGCCATCTTCACATCCATCTGATGGATATTCCAACCCATCTGAGCCGATAGAGATAGCATCAATCTGATAGATGAGTACCTTGCTACGGGAGCAAAGGTCTTATCGTAGTCAATCCCCTCAACCTGTGAGAAGCCTTAGGCAACAAACCTTGCCTTGTGTTTCTCAACATTGCCATCAGCTGCCTACTTTACCTTGTAAAGCCATTGGGAACTAACCACTGACTTGTCCCCAGGTCTAGGGAGAACATCCCACACACTGTTCCGTATGATAGAATCATACTCTTCTACCATTGCATCAACCCAGACCGATTGTTGCACTGCCTCCTGAAAAGAAGAAGGTTTGGTCGCTACACACTCCCCAACCAGAGCCATGTAGCCAGTGTATCTTTCGGGAGATCTCCTCTATCCGCGCTGAGAGGATGGCTACCCCACATTCTCTCTCGCATCTAGCATCAATCTGACAGCTTCCCGTGAGTGTTTCCACCAGTCTCTAGAAGACTCTCCAAGAGTGGTGGTATCGACTACTGGATCCTTTGCATGTGGCTGATCCACATCATTAGGAGGCTCCTCCTCCTTTGGAACTAAAAGTTCCTCATCACCATGCAACTTGAGCTCCCTCTCAAGTGACACTCACATGGCTCTTTGCTCTTCGAACTTCAGATCCCTGTGCACTACGGTCCTCTAACTGGCAGGTAGAAACACACGATAGTTGTGGGGTGTATTTGTGTACCCCACAAGTATCCCCAACTCAGTTGTTGGGTCTAGCTTCTTCCGAGCATCTTTGGTCACATGATAGAAAACTGGTGATCCAAAAATGTGGAAGTGACTCACATCTTGTCGCTTCCCTAAAAAAGTCTCCATAGGTGTCTTCATCCCCAAAATACGATGAGGACTTCTGTTATGAAGGTACACTACTGTATTGCATGCCTCAGCCCACATATGAAGTGGTAGGCTTTGGTCATGCAACATTGCTCGAGCTGCTCCCACAATAGATCTGTTCTTCCTTTCGGCCACCCCATTTTGTTGTGGGTTATGAGGTGTTGTCAGTTCCCGTTTAATTCCTTCTGCTGCACAAAAGTCTTTAAATTGCTGGGAAACATACTCTCCACCATTGTCACTACGAAAGGCTTTTACTTTCTTTCCAGATTATTTCTCTACTAAGGCTTTAAACTCACAAAACCTCAAGAAGGTCTAATCCTTCTTTTGCATAAAGTAGATCCAACATCTACGAGAAAAATCATCAATAAAAATAACATAGTACCTTTGCTTAGCGGTGGAGGCTGTAGAGAATGGTCCACATACATCTGAGTGAACTTGCTTTAGGATTGCTCTAGCTCTACTATCTCGATCTTGAAAGGAATCTTTCGCATACTTACCCAGGGTGCATCCTTTGCATGTATCTGTTTGCTCTAGTTTTCCCTTGGGTAAGCTAGTAGAAATTTGCTGCATGATCTTTAAGGCCCCATGGTGCAAGTGGCCTAGTCTTCTATTCCAAAGCTCGCCAACATCTTGGCTTTGCACCACCTCTTCTTTGGTACTCAGTGCAGCACAATCATCTATCTCCAGCTTGTAGAGATACTTTACTCGAATCCCAATTCGCTTGGTCTATCCGATGCCAATATGCCTCAGGAAAACTTTTCCTTTACTAAAGACTACATCATAGCCCTTATCTTCTAGCATAGCAATAGACACAAGATTATTTTTCAAACCTGGTACATACTTAAGATCAGATAGGGTGAGAGGAGCACCATTCACCCTCTGAAACACAACTGTACCTTCACCTGAGACACAATACTTTCCATCATCACCCATCTTGATCTGCATCTGGAGATCCTTCTACTCCAATGTACTGAAAAGATTATTGTCACTCGACATGTGGAAAGAAGCTCCACTATCCAGGTACCAAACACATCCCACCACGGATGAAACCATGCATGCGATAAGTGAGAAATCCAGCTCAAACTGTGAGGCTAATGCATCACCATCAGATCCCTTGGAGGAACCCTTCTTGGATTTCTTCTGTGGACAATTCATAGCATAATGGCCCACTTCATGACAGTGAAAGCATCACACCTTCGACTTGTCAACCTTCATCCCACCATGAGAAGATTTGGGTTGGGACGCATTCCCTTTCCCTTTCTTAGCTTTACTTGCTAAAGCTAGATTTTCTTCATCATCTTGTTTTGATGAATATCCATCCCTGGTGCTTTGCCTTATCTCCTCCTGCATCAGATCCGACCAAATTCATTCCCAATTTGACAGTTTCTCTCTTCCATTAACCGAGTCCTAGTAGCTATGCTAGCTCTTAGGAAGACCGAGGAGTGCAAGACTCACCATATCATCATCAACTGTCACGGTCCCTACGCTTCCAAGCTCATCCCTGCAGGTGGTGAAATTGTTCAGGAATGTAGAGATTGTGTCGCCCTTTTCACACTTGATCTTTCGAAGTTTATCTTTCAACGCCAACTTCCTTTGATCGTTGCTATTCTGATAAAGATATTTCAATGTTTTCCACATCGAAAACAGAGTTTCCTTCCCATGGAGGCTCAAGACAATGTGATCTCGAACTCCCTCCAGGAGGATTCTTCTTGCTCTAGCCACACACATTTTCCATTCCGCCAGTTGAGTAGCATCGGTCGGCTTTTAGACTTCTTGATCAATGAATTCCTTTAGGCTGTTATCTTCTAATACTACCTCCATGTGATCCTTCCATCAGTGAAATAGATGTGATAAGAATTCAATTCAATATTCAGAAACCAAACTTCGAACTTCTCCTGCTTATACACTGTTCTTCCTTGATCACCTTTGCTTCAATACAATGTAGAAATTCCCAGTACTAAAGCAAAAAACTTGATCTACATCTACAAAAAATTTAGCAGAAGATTAATTGAACATGAGCAACATCAAGCATGAACTATATAACTGAGAATGAGAAGTATTCAACCATAACACAGAAGATATATCACTGGGGAAAGCACCAGCCTAAAACCCCAACTCTATATTATGATACAAGTGGAAAACTTGTTCAAGTTACAAAAAGAATCAGCTCTCAAGCTATCCTGCTTTCTCTGCAATCAAACAATACGGCTCACAGACTGAATAAACATAGTATATGTCTTCTTCAAGCCCTCCAAGCCTCCTATTTCCTTGCGCAGTTTTGATTGGGGTCCAATGATGTCACATGTGTGAATTGGCCTCATCACACTAACTATAACCTTAGGTCCAACTGTGCAATCCTCAAGGAATAATATTCCTTCTGCATGCAAGGAATATTCATCAAGGAATATCCTAGCAACTAATAGTACACTGTCCCTCCATCTGATCTCAACTGGGTCTCTAACTGAACTGACATGCATGATGTATCCATGAGTGAATCTTTAGTTATCTGAAATACAATAGTTACATGCATGCAAGCATTAACTAACTGAACTCTCATTAATTTAACAAACTGTTAAATTAATCTAACCGGACTTGACTCAGTTAATTGAGCCAACTAAATACAACTCAATATTACAACTCATCCTTATTTATTTAACTGATGGATAAATTCCTCAATTAATAGATAAACTGTTGCATGTCCTCACATAGACTTCAAGTTCATAATTCCTTAACTAATTAACTCAAGATGAATTAATTAATCAATTTACAAATTGTTGTTAATATCAAATTCAAATTTTACTTCCTATGTTTAGTCTAGGGACTGACTAAAATAAGAAGGGATCCCGAAATTCTATTTTTAGAAAAGATATTTTTAGCACTCACTTTTTATCCATTGTTGCTAAGATCTTCAATGGCTGAACTGTTATTTATAGCCTGACTATTTATAGTAGTGCTACTTTTAGCATTTCTTGTTGCAAATCTCAACACCCTGAACTCTAATCTCAATTGTGTCTTCCTCTGAACCAACATGCATGAGTTATTTATAAGTGAATATTCAGTTAACTGGTGGAGCACTGAAGCTGCATTGAAGCTCCTCCCCACTACTAGACCATGACTAGCCCCAGTAGGACTGGGTATGGGACAACGCCCCAAGAAAATTTTTTTGGACCCTATATTAGGTGGGCGGACCTACCTATGGTTTTGTGCATGGTTTTTGCACATGGTTTTGGGTGCGATGGTATTTGGTCCATGGTATTTTGTAGATCTGGTCAAGGCAACTATGGTTATGTTCTAATCTAGGGTTAATGGATGCTTTGGCATGTATATATATATATTGTAACATTGAAATGAACATAATGAAAAATCAATCTGGTAGTTTAGGTTTTGGGATCCAGGGGAAAATCTCTGTGTATATTTGTTTTATGTGTTATGCTCTGGCCTTTGTTTATTTTCTATTTTTAGAATTCGTATGTAGGTAATTTCTATATGGGGTTAAAACCTACATTTGGTATTAGAGTTGTTTTGGCTTCAAGGGAATGCCTTTGCTTATGAGGGGTTTCGCTCGGGCCTATGGTAGACCCTGTTCAGTGGGAAATTTGTGGGATCGATTCTTGTGGTGAAAGAAGATGGCGAGCAATGGAAAGATAGTGATCGAGTAATTTAATGCTCAGAGTTTTGAGCTATGGAAACTCAAGATGGAGGATCCGTTGGTGGATAAATATTAGAGGATCGCGGTAGATCCTAGTACTAAACCAATGGGAGTGTTCAATGAAGAATGGAAGAAGTTGGATTGGAAGGTAAAAAGCACAATACGATTGTGTGTCTCAGATTTAGTATTGCTGAATGTATCAAGGGAAGCTACGACGAAGGCTTTATGGGACAAGTTAGGGGCTTTTTACCAATCTAAGTCTCTGGTGAATAAACTGTTCCTATGGAAAAAGATATATAACCTGAGGATGAAAGATGGAGACTCGGTGACAAAGCATCTGAATGCATTTAATACTGTGGTAAGTCAGTTATTATCTGTTGATATTAAAATTTCAAATGAAGATAAGTGTATTAGTTTGTTGTTTTCTCTACCAGATTCATGGGATAGTCTGGTTGTTGCACTAGCTAGCAATGCAACTATATTACAGTTTGATGAAATAGTCTCAACCTTGCTGACGGAGGAGATGAGACGAAAAAATATGGAGAGCCAGAATGGTGATTCCTTTTCTGTATGAGGACGGTCCCAAAATAGAAACAAAAATAAGTCCTCGAGTGGGAGATATAAATCTAGAGGGAGATCTAAATATCCTGGAAAACCTATAAAGGTGTGCTAGAAATGCGGAAAGGAAGGGCACTACAAAAGGCACTGTAAATCTAAAGCTCCTGAGAAAGGAAAGGGATCTGATGATGCTCCTTCTGCAGAGGCGAAAACCACCTCAGATGAAGGTGGGATGTTGTACTTGGCTTCTTCTTCAAGTACACATGTAGATCATGAGGCATGGTTGATTGACTCAGGTGCATCCTTTCACTTCACTCCCCATAGAGAGTGGTTCTGCGAGTATGATAAATATGATGGTGGTGATGTCTTCTTGGGGGATGACAGGAAGGCTGAAATTGTTGGTCACGGAAAAGTCAAGTTGAAGTCGCAAGGTAGAAGGATTAGAACACTTCTAGGTGTTCTGCATATTCCTACATTAGCCAGAAATATGATTTCTGTCAGCAAGCTAGATGATGCAGGTGTAAAAACAATGTTCGAAAAAGATAACTACAAGATGGTTCAGGGAGCACTGGTATTGATGCGGGGAGTTCAGATTGGAACTTTATACAAGCTGCAAGGTAGCACTATTATTGATGGGTGCAACAGTTTTGTGGTTCCTGAAAGAGGAGCAGAAAATCTAGTGGTCTCTAGAGAAAAGACCATGCTATGACATCAAAGGCTTGTACATATTGGAGAGAAGGGCCTTCAAATACTTCATGGTAAAAGTATGGTAGAAGGTATGACTAATAGTTCTCTGGATTTTGATTTCTTTGAAAATTGTGTATATAGGAAGCAGAATCGGGTGAGTTTCCCCTTTGGTGGTAAGAGGGAGAAACAAATATTAGAGCTTGTGCATAGTGATGTGTTTGGACTTGTAAAAGTTACATCACTGGGTAAGTCTGTGTACTATGTATCATTTATAGATGAATTCTCAAGGAATACATAGATATATTTCCTCAAGAAGAAATTTGAAGTATTTGACAGGTTTAAAGAATTTAAGGCTCTGGTGGAAAACTAGACTGAGAAGAAGATAAAGGTGCTGAGGACAGAGAACGATAGAGAGTTTTGCAAGAAGGAATTTTAAGAGTTCTATAAGAAGTGTGGTATAGCATGATAGAAGACTACTCTATACACACCTGAGAAAAATGGAGTTGCAGAAATAATGAACAAGACGTTGATGGAAAAGGCAAGAAGCATGCTTAGTGGTGCCAAGTTAGGATAGGAATTCTGGGCAGAGGCGGTGGAGACAACATGTTCCCTGGTCAACAAATCACCTTCATCAACATTGGAGGATAAGAGTCCACAAGAGGTATGGACTGGTAAGAAACCATCTCTTTCACATTTGAGGGCATTTGGATGTGATTCATATGTACATGTTCCAAAGGAGTAAAGAACAAAGTTGGATAGTAAATTTGAAAAGTGCATCTTTATTAGGTATAAGGATGATTTAAAAGGTTATAAGCTTTGGAACCCAGTAACAAGGAAGGTTGTGTACAACCGAGATGTGGTGTTTAGAGAGGTGAAAGATGTTATTAAACATGAAGTCCTACCAAAGGAATCTTAGAAGATAGAGTTTGAGCTAAAGGAGGAAGAATCAAACTCTACAATAGAAGAGGAATCAAAAGATGAAGAGACACTAACTCTTGTTGTGAGAAGATTAGTTCGAGAAAGAAGGCAACCAGAAAGGTATAGTCCATCTTTTTTGTTCAAATTTTGCTTTATCTATTAGTGATGATGATCCTATAACTGTGAAGGAAGTATTAGATTCAGAGGATGGAAAACTCTGGAAAGAGGCCATGGTTGATGAAATGGCATCTTTGCACAAAAATGAGGCTTGGGATTTGGCGGAGTTGCCGGCTGGAAGTAAACCCATTGGCAGAAAATGGGTGTTCAAGAAGAAGACAAATGAAGAAGGAAAGGTGGAGAAATAAAAAGCTCGGTTGGTAGCAAAAGGTTATTCCCAAGTGTCGGGAATTGATTTTGGTGATATTTTTTCTCCTGTTGCCAAGGTAGCTTCTATTAGATTAATTTTATCTATTGTCGCTGCTTTTTATTTTGAGGTAGAATAGATGGATGCGAAGACAACATTTCTTCATGGGGATCTGCATGAAGAGATCTACATGAAGCAACCTAAAGGCTTTGCGGTGAAGGGTAAGAAAGAATTGGTATGTAAGTTAAAAAAGTATTTGTATAGGTTAAAACAATCACCAAGGATGTGGTATCAAAAATTTGATACATTTATATGCTGACTTGGCTTCACTAGAAGCAAAGCAAATAATTATGTGTATTTTAAATTAATTAGTGAGCATGTTATTTATCTGGATGATATGTTGCTGGTTGGAAATGACAAAGAAATTATCTAGGATTTGAAGACCCAATTATCCTCTAAATTCGACATGAAAGATCTTGGTGTTGCAAACTATATTTTGGGAATGGAAATTAAGAGAGATCGAGCAAAGTGGAAGCTCTGGTTAAACCAGAGGAAGTATTTCGAGACAATACTGTAGAGGTTTAATATGCAGGATAGTAAACAGGTGAAGGTTCCTATTCATGTCGGTGTAAAGTTATCTGCTAAACAATGTCCTAATACACAAGAAGAGGAAGAGGACATGTCCCGTGTTCCATATGAAAGTGCAGTTGGAAGTCTGATGTATGCAATGGTCTATACTAGACCAAACATTGCACATGCAGTGGGAGTATTAAGCAGGTTTATGTCAAAACCAGGGAAGGAGCATTGGAAAACAGTGAAACAGGTTTTCAGGTATTTGCGTGGCACTAGTTATTATGGTTTGTGCTACCAAGGAAGACCAAGATTGGACAGAGTTTTGGATATCCATGACTTTGTTGATGTAGACTAGGTTGGAGATCTGGATCAGAGAATATCTACAAGTGGGTATGTGTTTAACCTATTTGGAGTTACGGTCATTTGGATGAGTAAGAGATAATCTATAGTGGCACTGTCAACTATAGAGGCAGGATACATGGAAGCCACTCATGCAAGTAAGGAATCAGTTTGGTTGCAGAGGTTGTGTTCAAGTATGGGGTTAGTACAACGAGCTATAAGGATAGAATGTGACAGCCAAAGTGAAATTTTCTTAGCAAAGAAGCCTGCTTATCATTCAAAGACAAAGCAAATTGATGTTCAATATCACGTTGTGAGGGATATGGTAGAAGACAAAAAGGTGTTGCTGGTAAAGGTGGACACTTTGAAGAATACTGTAGATGCATTGACAAAATATATGATCTCTGAGAAGCTCTCTTGGTGTAGAGAAAAAATTGGTGTTGCAGGGATGGATCAATGACTAAGCTCTCTTTTGTCCCCTTGTGGAAACAAAACAACAAGTGGGAGAATGTTGGGTTGTGTTGTTAGGATATTCTGACACATAGGAAATAATTAAGTATAACTTGGTCTAGTGTAGAGTTAAGTAAAGTGTGTTTCTTTGCTATGTACTTTTGTAACTTACAATATGATGGTCATGATATGTTCTAGACATGAAGTATCTGACAGTTCATTCTCTCCTTGGTATTACTGACACTTGATCCGTGGCTTAACACCCAATTGGTCCATGATCTCTATTTGAAGAGCATGGAGGGTCATTTGTAAAGTGACTGTTCATGAGAGAAGCTTATGTAAATTTTGTTTCATTTATTAATAAATTGCCTCAAGTGGCCGCGTTGGCTCAAGACATGGACTGTTTCCCTCTTTGAGGGCTTTAACCACGCCAAGAATACTCGTGTATTGATGTGTGATTTGTTTGTGAGCGGTCTCCTTTGGTGTTCTATCTGGGGAACTTACCCTATAAATTACTACATGTTGTATATTCTTTCCACGACTAGCCCTAGTAGTTAGAGGGGGGGTAAAGCCCCCCCTTCATTGCACCGAAGTGCAGTGGGTGGCGTAGCCTCCGTCTACATGGTTCAGGGTAACGCCCTGGGATATTTTTTTTTTGGACCCTATATTAGGTGGGCAAACCTACCTATGGTTTTGTGCATGGTTTTCGCACATGGTTTTGGGTGCGATGGTTTTCGGTCCATGGTATTTTGTAGATCCAGTCAAGGGGACTATGATTATGTTCTAATTCAGGGTTAATGGATGCTTCGGCATGTATATATATGTATTTTAACATTGGAAGGAACATAATTAAAAATCAATCTAGTAGTCCTAGTTTGGGATCCAGGGGAAAATCTCTATGTATATTTGTTTTATGTGTTATGCTCTCACCTTTGTTTATTTTTTGTTTTTAGAATTCGTATGCAGGTAATTTCTGTATGGGGTTAAAACCTACATCCTACTAGTTCCTTCAATTGTTTGAACTAGTTTAACTGACTATAATTTAGTTAGATTGAGTTAATTAATTACAACTCAATAAGAATTCAACATGAGCCCCTAATATTTAGGGATCACTCTAGATGAATCTAGATAGACTTCCAACTTAGGTTTACTGAGTCAACTAAACTTAGTTAACTGTTACAAGTTGCTATGAGAATATAATTTCGATTTAATTCCTAATTTAATTCAAGGAAAGATTAAATTTAAATTTCTAGATGTTATTTTTAACATTTATTTTTGCTATTTTCAACACTCCCTCTCAACAAGAAAGGAATTAAACTTGATCTTGATTTGGTACCTTTGGAATTCTATGCATGAAACAATTCTCTCTAGTGTTGTTGTTGCTACAACTTCTGAAACTAAAAAAGCATCCAAAATGAATCCGTATGATGCATATGTCACCAGAGTCTTTGACTGCTACTAGCTACTACGCTATCTACTGAAAACTCTGTGCTTCGGCTGACTCTACACTTTGCCATTTGCATTGCTGCCAACTCTGCTTTGTGTTCCCCAGTATCTAACTACTGCTAGTCTCTGCCTTTGTCACTTTGACATCTGACTACATCAGCCACCACTGATCGATCCTACTATGATATACTGTGGGATCTTGTATCAAGGTAATTATTCATGATACAAAACATCTCAGTGGACCCTGCTCGAATTTTTTCACTCTTGGGACTATTGTTTCACATCATCCCACCTTTTACCTGGAGGTATGTCTGCATGTGCTCCCTATTCCCACTTGGCTCGAAATTCCCATCTACTGGATTTCTCTACTTGAGTGGATGTCTCCACTTTGTCTCCTCTCTTCTTCTCCAATTGTGGCTGTTACACAACTTTCTGAGTCTACTTTTGAGGTTACTTCTAGGGCTGCATGTTGAGAGGTAATTCATGCTCCCTCTCAACCACCAAATCTCTAACCTTTCCTTGATCCTAAAGGCTTTGCATGCATCTTGTACCTCAAGTGCATACATGTTCTTGACTCACACACCGATATGTTTCACTTGTCCCATGGCAATGTGTCTAATGAAAAAATTTCCTTTGCTAAAAATCACATCGTAGCCACAGTCTTCTAATACTGCGACAAAACTAAGGTTCATATTTAGTCCTGAAACATACCTCACATCTACGATTCTAAAAGGGGAGAAAGACTGCCTCTTAAAGGTAACTGTACTGATGTCGGTCGTGTTATACCTCCCATCATCTCCAAACTCTATGTTTTTCTTGAGGTCTTTCTCCTCCAAGTCATTGAAGAGATCTCTATTCCCCGTCATATTGAACAAGGCACCACTGTCGAGATACCACATGCTTCCCATTAGAGTGCTAGCCATGCATGCAATGAGGGTGAAATCAAGTTCGAATTGTGAAGCTAGAGGTTCACCTTCTGCTACTACTATAGGATCCTTTCTTCTGTGGAAAATTCGTGGCATAATGCCCGTACTCATGACAATGAAAACACTTGATGTTCGACAAGTCCTTCTTCTTGATGCCCTCCTCACCTTGGGACTTCTTTCCCTTGGATTTTTTTTCTTTTCTGACTAATGCAAAGTCCACTTCAACTTCTTTGGAAGAGGTCCCATCTATGGTGTTCCGCTGAAACTCTTCTTGTACCAATTCAGACAACAACCGCTCCCACTCTGGCATCTCTCTCTCCCATTAACTAAGTCTTGGTAACTGTGATAGCTCTTGGGAAGTCATAGAAGTGCTAGACTCACCAGATTGTCTTCGGAAATTGTAATCTCAATAGTTCCAAGCTCATCCCGACATTGAGTGAACTTGGTCAAGTACTTTGGAATAGAGTCACCCTTCTCCATCTTGATCTTTATGATCTTGTCCTTCAGTGCTAGCTTCCTATGGTCATTGCTATTTTGAAACAGGTCTGCCAATGGCTTCCACATTGCAAATAGAGTTTCCTTACCATGGAGATTCAAGAAAATATGATCTCGAACTCCTTCTAGGATAATCCTTCTGTTAGGTCCCTATACTACTAGTGTAACCCCTATTGTTATTAGTACAACCCCCTTATTATATTGATGTACCCATGTAGTGCCCATATTGTTACTATTGTGCCCCATAGAAGCCCACTATTGTTATTATTGTGCCCTTACATTATTATTGTTATGTCGGCTCTGATTATGTTATGAGCCCTTAGGCTCCTATATATAGAAAGGAGGTCTTTTCATTTGTATCATCGAAGAATTGTTCATTTATGTAATGTAAAGGAGGTTGCCCCCTCGAAGAGGCTGAATTCTAAGG